>JAAGKR010003393.1:0-54387 GCA_011419295.1 Clarias macrocephalus | reverse complement strand
CACACACACACACACACACACACACACACACACACACACACACACACACACACACACACACACACACACACACACAATAGCAAGACAATTCAAAGTAAGGCAAAGTAAGTATGAAATGGAAGACAAAACAGGGTTGTGATCAATAACAAGTAAAACACTTGTGAACACACGACAGCTGTGGAGGCTTTTCATGAAAAAAAAAAAAAAAGAAACATAATGATGGAGGAAGGGGAAGTCATAATTTTGTCATAATGACTCATTTCTTTGTATTAATATACGTTTCATCACTTTGTCCATGGCTGAGTTGCTATTTTGGGGGGAAGAAGCTTTTATTGTCGAACCTTAAAGACCAGTTATGTAAATATAATGCATACGTTGGTTACATGCGTTACTCTGTGTGTACAAAAGTCATTACCAAAACAGATTCGTCTTCGTATCAAAAGGCGAACAGTGTGTTCGATGGTCCTGAGAACTTTCCAGAAAAGTGATTCAGGTCCAAGGGGACAAAGAATGGGAACAGAAATGCAAAGAGACAACAAACGTCCAGCTGTCAACGTAATGATATTCTAGCAAAACATATTTTAATATGAACAATTTCTCCGACAAACAGTTCTGTTTATAGATCACTCTCCATCCTGCGTATCAAACAATATCCTCAGTTCAGTCATATCTTGACTTGGCTTTTCTTTACAAACACATATCTGAAAATAATTTCATGTGAAAATATTTGACACACGAAAAAACTCAAATCTTCCCCAAGACTTTCCCAGCTTCAGTTCCAGACTGCTGTAACACTACACCATCAGCTGTAACACATATGTTTAACATCTAATTATCGAGCTCTTAAAGTCAATTACACCCGTGTACCCAAGGAATCAAGAGTAGAAGCGGGAAAAAAAAATAGCTTTAAACCAGAAATGACAGATTTATACAGGTTATTGTTTTCATTTGAATTTCCTTTTTTTTTTTTTAAATGGGACCAAAATCTTCAATTTTCCAGTCAGCCAATCATTTGGCAGCAGAAGAGAGAAACGAGATCATTTAGGAACAGGCCAAGAGGTTTGGTTCATGTTCACAAGAACATCAGGACGGGGGAAACCTGAGCTTAGAACTTAGGACTGTGGCTTGGATGGATGGTTGGTTTGAGTATTTAAAAAATGGAGACATACGATAAAAAAGAAAAAACAACCACTTGTTGCAAACATGTTGAGCAGAAAAGCATCTCAATACAGAACGTATCGAATCCTGAGGTAGTAGGTAGTGGACCACATCAGGTTTCAAGCCTGTCAGCCAGGAACGGGAATCTAAAGCTCTACAACTCATTTCTGGTCCATCTTCTCAAAACTCTCAAAAGTGCTTTGCTGAACCTCAGAATTATTCCTAGACCTTCCTCGTGGTTTCACCAAGCAGATCTGCATTATTAAACTCTCTGCATGCTCTTAACCCTTTTTTGAACTCTACAGCTTCCTATATACCTTCTAAATGCATCTGAGGCACCGTTGATAACCCTGTACAGAGAACATCTCCTCTGGTGCTGTACAGAAGTCAAACCAGTCCACACTAACACACCATGAAAGAATAATGTATGTGTTAATCAGTGAAGACTCCAGCGCTGACCTTCACACTGCTTCCTTTTCTAGGGTCTCCTTATCCATTTTCATTTACTAAACATCTTCATCTTCATCTTTACACTCTGTTGTATCAAGCTTGACTGCGAGAGTTCAGCAGTCGTTTACATGATCTTCAACCTCATCCCACATGGAATTTATCATGAATTTTTATTTGTTAAACAACGTTGATCTCATAGTTAACAGTTTGATCCTACAGTACCTGGTGTGGTGGGATTTATCCTCTCGCTTCTTCTCTATCCCATCCACTCTTCTCTTGTGGATTACTAACTAGCATGTCACCTAGCTGCATTCGGGAACTTCTATGATTTCTATGCTTTTATTACATATATTAATATACAACAGTAAAAAAAAAAGCAACAAGCTGTTACGGGAAAATAATCAACTTCTGATTGACAAAAGTACATTTTCTTTCTTGATTTCTTGATTTCGCCCCTGCAGCACCATGACCCAGGGTGGTTTATTTCATAATTAACAACAGATCAATTGAAAATTCAATATTTTGACATATTCTGTTCTTGAAACGATACCACAAGTGATGCAAGACTCTCGGTGGAAAACTTAAAGCACCTTTATAGAGTACTCTAGAGATTATATAATGAAAAAATATTATTTTTAAGCATGAGCACTTGGAGGAAAAAAAAAAGAAGAAGAAGAAGAAGAAGAAGAAAAAAAAAAGCGGACAGAACTTTAAAACCTGGACGTGATTTACTCCAGAGGTTGTTTTGCATGAAAGCATCGCGCTGTGTGATGGAAAAGACGGGATGTTTCAGCTGCCCACGGCCAGGAGGTACGATCCAAGCGCCAGACTTCTGAATGATGAAAGTGCTTGGCACAGGGGAGGCTTAAGCCGAGAGCTCTGAGCGAAAAAGCTGCAGCCTGCTTTTCAACTTAACATTTTTTTTTTCCAGGCGATCTCCGAGAGACGGGTGAGGTTTAGGAGTTCAGCACCCCGGGGTGAAGGCTCCCGGTGCGGCTGTGCAGGAATACAGCGGTAGGGATGAGGCTGCTTTTTGATGGGGTTGTGTTCGAGTAGTTTGTTTGGGATCCAGCGGGACTGTTGCAGCCTCGGTGCGATATGACCCGCACTTCAGAGAGGCCACGCGGAGGAGAGAAGCGCTCTCACAAGTCATCAGTTTGATCTTTTTATATCAACAACTCACAGCGCTGCCTTCTTCTCTCAACAGCTTTTTTTAACAAGCCTTTATCACCTTTCGGGTTTCATGTTCAGCAAGTCTTTAGAATAAGGCAGATCTCTGGATAGGAAGAGGTGGTGTGTCAAAAAGCACTGACCTTCATTCCTTCTTTCCTCTTCAAGCAAACTGAATCAAAGCTCCAACGTTTCTCAGAACATTTGCGTAACCAAAAAAGAGGCGAATTTGCAATACAAAGAAATGAATAGTAAATGATGGAAACTGTCTTAAATAAATTAAGCGCAGAACAGCTCAGCTCTCATGCTGCGTTACAAGCCGAGCGCTGTAAGCTGTATGCATTAGCAAGCCGAGCGCTGTACTGTGCGAGTCGTTCCATCATGACTGTAAATAAAAAGCAAATCACGCTCAAGGACGAAAATAATAAGACTTTTACTGTTTTTTACGGTCCTGAGTAAAGCACAGTTAGAAAAAAAAACATTTCCTAAATTTATCCCTTACTTTTCCCCGAACTTTTCCCTGAAATTGTTTTTTACTGATTTAAAATGGCTTTTAGAATAAACTGCTAAAAACAAAAATATATATATTTTTTCTTCTTTTGTTTAAAAAGATTTCATAAAATTTTTTACAGCCATGACAATTTTCTGAAATTTTTCTCATTTGTTTCCAGGAACCTATTGAACATAGGCCTAATAATTATTATTAAACAATATATTTAAAAAAATATATCAAACCACTACAAATTCTTTTTTTTTTCACCATTTGAAAATGTTAATTATTAATAATTATTATTATAATAGTCCCCAAAAATGTCCTAAATAAATCTTTTTTTAACTCAAATTTCTTCTAAACTTTCATAAAATATTTAAAAGTATAATTCCTAATTATTATTATATATATTTTTTATATTTTTACATTTTTTTCTACTTTACAGTCTTTTCCACCAATTAATTTCAGAGTTTCTTCAATTCGCGCCTGATAACAAAATCTTTGTTAAATATTTATTTTGAAAATAAACTAATCAAATACAAAAAACATATAATATATATTTTTATTCTTTACAATCTTTACAAATATGTTTTCACAAAATTCTTTTCTTCTGTTTGTTTGTGTTTGTTTGTTTGTTTGTTGGTCGGTTAGTTCTTTTTTCTTTTCTTTTTTTTTTTCAAAAATCAAACTGCACCAAAATTTCATTATCACTCCAAGTATTACAGAAGACAGGACGAACAAAGACCATCATGTGTTGTTAGTAAAGTTAACGGTTCTTGGCTTCACAAACACGAGCTTCCTTTGGCAACAGTATTATCGTGTCTTATCGTGAGACCCACAGTGTCTGAAAGAGACAATGAAAAAAAAGAGACATTTTCTTCTTGTACGTCTACGTTTCTCTGCTGTCTGAGCTCGTCCGTAGTGATCACGTGCGAGACGGTTTAATTGCACCGATTGTGAGATTTCTTCTTCTTGAAACAATCTTTTCTTTTTTTCCTTTTCAGTTCACTCTTTTATAGACCAAGCAGAGGTGAGGAACTGAAACAGAGAAGCCGCGAGGGGGATTTAAGACACCGAGTCATCTTCTAAAGCAGTCAGAGCCTGTTAAAGAAAAAGAGAGAGAGAGAGAGAGAAAAAAAACAGTAAAGGCTCCATGTGCTACCTAACAGAAAGAGGGGAAAAAAGAGCTGATGGAGTGAATCCAGCTCCAGGAGTGAACGAGTCTCAGAAGGCGAGTGCTGGCTGAAGGCCCAGACTGAGGCACGGGGCACTGGGAGAGGCAGGGGTGCAGCGTGTAACCTTGGCCCTGTTTATGTTCCACATTCTGACGGCGGGGAGGCCTTAAATTGGATCCATGCTGCAGGGGATTAGGCCTATGAACTCTGGGACGTGTGTGTGTGCACGTGTGTGTGCGCGTCTGTGTTTAAGGAGTTTGCATGGTGTGGGACGGAGGGAATCAGGCAGACATGTGTCCTGAGGGGTTGAGAAAAAGTGCTACCCACACACATCATGCACACACACACACACACACACACACACACGCACACACACACACACACACGCACACACACACGCACACATATGCATATCATCTCCCCCTCTCCCAGAGTCTGGCAGAGGCCGATGGATGTGCCTCCATGTGTGGCGGATGTTTTCCACGAGCCGCAGCTGTCCAAACCGCAGGGCCTGAGGAAGGGGAGGAGGAGAAATGAGTGCTGGAACGAGGGATCTTGGCAAAGGTCAGACAGTCCAAGATGGCTGCGAGTGTGGGAACTCTCCGCATAGGCATGTGCAAAACGGTATCGTTTTACTCCCTGACGGAAAAAAAGTGTGTGTGTGTGTGTGTGTGTGTGTGTGTGTGTGTGTGTGTGTGTGTGTGTGTGTGTGTGTGGTTATATATATTGCAGAAATATGTTAGAAAAAAAAATCTATGAAACACACACACACACACACACACACACACACACACACACACACACACAAAACATATATGAGAATAATTCCACATGCTGGTTATGAGAACTTCTGCCTCGTGTCTAAAGGTTTTTATAGATATATGATGTGAAAGGGGATTTTCTACAGCTCAGAGATTTGCACCAGTTAAAGTTAATAAGCTTCACCCATGCTGTAAATCTGTATATTACAGAATTATAAAGGGATAAAAAGATCTGTTAACATTTATGAAAAATACAACAAAAAAAAAGTTTGTATGATGGTCAATGTGCAGCATTAAGGGTTTGGATACACCTACTAGTTCAACGTTCTCTCCTGATTTTATGATCTTTATTTCTCTCTACACTGTAAAACAATACTGAAGGCGTTTATCCAAAATACACAATAATCTCCAATGAACAGGTGATATTGAGATGTTTATCTGCTACTTCTGCTCTGTGAAGCTTCATAACGGCTCTAATCTGAGGTGCTGGTTGAGGTTAAGTGGTGATTTCTGAGGCTGGTGACTCTAAACGAACGTCTCATCCGCAGCAGTGAGTTTTGGTCTTGCTTTCCTGGGAAGGTCTTCATGAGAGACAGTTTCATTATCATGGAGCTCGATGGGTTTCACAAACGGACTCGACACACAATAATGTTCTTGTGAGAACTGATCCAGAACAGCTTTGTGACTGTCATTGTTGTTGTTGATGTTACTTAATTACATAATGCCATGTGTGTTATTTTAGGGTTTTTCAAAAAAAGACTCCAGTATTGTACAGTACAGTAACTTCTGTCCAAACTATTGCCTGGGACTGTACAGTTTTTGAAAGCAATTTGAACTTAACAGCATTTCATCATCATCATCATCATCATCATCATTTAAAAATTAATATCATGGACAGATTTTTATTATCATTCGTAACTGAATGTGTTTAAATACAAATCTGACTTTTAGATGACTTTTTTTCTTTCTTTTTTTTCTGTTCTTTCAATTCTATTAAATCCACATAGTTTGCTTTAAACATTCAATCACTCGTTGTCTACACTGCTTTATCCTGTATTCAGGGTCACGGGGGCCCCGGAGCCTATCACAGGAGATTTAGGGCATGATGTGGGGTACACCCTGGATAGGGTGCCAATTTATTACAGGGCACACACACACACACACACACACACACACACACACACACACACACACACACACACACACACACACACACTATGGGCAGATTCACCTGATCTGCATGTCTATGCACTGTGAGAGGAAACCTAACAAGCACAGGGAGAACATGCAAACTCACACACAAACTCCAAAGGCGGGAATTGAACCCGGACCCTGGTGGTGTGAGGCACCGTGCCGCTATGTGTGTAAAACAAATAAACAAAAACAACCAAACAAAGTAACTAACAAATATATAGTATTATATTACTCTAATGGCTTCTTCTTTGCAATAACTGTTTTTTTTTTTTAAATAACTAAACAAGTTATTATTTTAAGTAACCAATCAAAAGTGTCTGGTGTTAAAGCACATTTCCACATATTTGGGACATTAAAGCACGAGTGAAACACTGGGATACGTGCAATAAGATTATACAGAGTATAAAGGGAGTTTTCACTCTCATAACTGTTATTCTGCACAATCACAAGTCCCGGTTTGACTCGAACACGCTTCGCATTTCCTCATGTTGTGCTACTGTATATTGCTTGTACTGGTTGTATCGATGTTGCAAAACTAGGACGTCCTAGATAGTAGATAGTCGTTGTTTCTAATGTAATTTGGAGTGATTAGTTTAAACTTTCATCACCTGCCCGAGTCCATGATGGCGTGTTTTACTAAAACCTGAGAATAAAGCTACAGCTTTACTCAAAACGTCTGTGAGAACAGTGTTTTGTACAGAATCGTGGGTATTGTCCTTAGGTCTGAATGAAGTGAGAACATGCACCAACCCTTCCTCAAACACACACACACACACACACATATTTACAGCTCTCTTTAACTGTTCAGCTCAGTAGATGTGTGTATTGTTACATTAACTGTAGCATAACCCTGAAAAGCGTCGCTCTTTTCCAGAACACGGCGCAATTCCATTCACTCCTCAGCACCTGTCATGCCAGATAATCCCACGTATTTAACTTTCCCATGCCAGAGACAAGCCCTTCGGTGAACAGGCTCATGGGAATACAGTATACATCTTACACACCACACACACACACACACACACTCACACACTCACCTTTTCCCTTATCCAAATAGGATGTGGGTCAACAGGGTTTATAATGTGAATGAATGCTGTGTAAATATGATCTTACCCCAGCTCTTTTATCAACAAGGATACATCTTCAGCGATACTTTCCGCGGTCTTTATGTCTCCTGACGTGTGTATTCAGGAGCGCGGCATTGAAAAGCTTCAATACGCAGCTCCCAGAGGAGTCTCTCTTCACAGAATGAGACTCAATTCATTACAGCGTCAATCGCTAGATTGTTTCCTATCAAGCGGCTATCAAGAGCTTTGTACTTCATAATTGTTTTTTTCTTTTTCTTCTTTTCACGTCCACTTCAGAGTCAGGTTCCTTCACGTGAGCGTCCCTGGAGGACGACCCGGAGAGACGTTACAGATAACCCCTGAAATATAAACCCCTGAGATATTACCAAAGGATACATTTAGGATCATCAGCAGCTGAAGTCAATACGTTTGTAGTGTGTGTGTGTGTGTGTGTGTGTGTGTGTGTGTGTGTGTGTAAATATGCCAGATTACACGTTTTAACCAGCATGAAATTCTGTGACAGCTTAGCTTAGTTTTTATGCATTTTTATTATTATATCATTCCCATAAGACGAAACTAAAACTAACTGCATTAGCGTAGATACTGTAGCTTAGCCCTGCCTTACAAAAATATTGGCACCCTTTGAAAAAAAAAAAAAAAAAAAGCTTTAAAATGATTGATCCATCCAAGCAGGGTTATTTTTTTAAAACCTGTATTGCATCAATATTTCTTCTGAATTTGGTTTCTAAATTATTGGCGCCCCTTGAATTGCAAGTAGACTGTTGATTTGATATCACTATAATATCTGATTCAGGTGGCAAGGTGGTGTAGTGGGTAGCACTGGCGCCTGACTGGTCTGGGTTCGACTCCTGCCTTGGGGTCTGTGCTCATGGAGTTCTCTCTGTGCTTAGCGGATTTCATCTGGGTACTCTGGTTCCCTCCCACAGTTCAAAGGCATGCAGGATAGGCCTATTGGCATTCCCAAATTACACATATAGTGTTTTTATTTCACACAAAGGCGGTGGTGTAGTGGTTAGCACTGTCACCTTGCACCTCCAGGATCAGGGTTCGATTCCCGGCTCTGTGTGCATGGAGTTTGCATGTCATCCCTGTACTTGGTGGGTTTCCTCCGGTTTCCTGTAGTGTGCAAATGAGTGCGTGTATCTGTATGTGTATGTGTATGGATTGGAACCCTGTCCAGGGTGTGCCCCATCTCATGCCCTAATTCTCCTGGGATAGGCCCCAAGCCCCCACAATCCTGAATACAGGATAAAGCGGTATAGACGATGAGTGAGTTTCATATAAAGCAAGTATCTATTTTTCTGTGCCAAAGTAGAAAAAGAATCAAGAATTTTATACCAAAGACTTTGCCAAAAAAGGGTGTGGTTTGTATTTTTTACTAAAACCATATAAAGCTAATTTATTTTAGAGCATTTAACATTTAAAGCATTTCAAAATTCCTAAATAATTTTAAAAAGTGTGAACTGATTCTAAATTAAAAACTGACAAACAAAATATCAGGTAAACTGCATAATTGATTAAATGGCCTGGTGGCACAATCGATTCTGCATTCGTCTTACTACTGCTCAGTTATTTCTGTTATTATTGCCTTTAAGTATATCAGTAAAATGATAGTATGAGCCCCAAAAAGCAAACTGCATAAAGATTTTAACTGAATTGAATGAACTTATATGCAACTAAGGAGATCAGAAAACAACTAACGTTATTAGCCCGCTGACTAACTAGTGCTAGCTTAGCTAACCTCAAGTGCTATTTACCTTTCAGTTTAACTTTCACATGTTCACATTATGTGTCTAAGGTTTGCTAAATGCTTCATCTATTGTTAACTCTACCTATAGATTCTACAGTATTGTTAAATCTAGATAGTTAATTCCTAACCAGTATTAGTTGCACAGAACTCCATTACCCATTAGCCTCCTCCAGCATGCTACATATAACAACCACCATCATCGGTGTCTTGTTTCACTTTCATTACCATCACCACATATTTTACCTTTGATGTCTTTTTTAGTGTCCGGACGTCAAACTTCTGCTGTTCTTGTCATCCACATGCCGGTAGGTTTTTGTAGGTTTCCCCAGTTCATGCACATAGAGCTTATTTTCTGCTCCTGAGTCCACCTTGTCCACCGTGTTTGACTGCAGGATGTCAACACGGTTCATTCAGGGTTTTCTGCGCTGACATAAATACACAGCATGTTTGGAGCTATTATCTGCAGACGTTTATTCAACTTGATTTTTTTTTTTTCAAACCAGAAATGAAAATATTAATTTAAGAGAATGAACTGTGAGATCAATCTTCACACAATCCCCCAACATCACCAGAAAACCTCAGAATGTGTCACTACTATTTCATACATCTGTTTTTAATATCAAGATCTTGACTACAGCTGCCTCTCAACAGACATACTGTAGTTGTGTAAAAGTTTGTTCCCCTTCAGGTTGTTTAGTGTAAAGGCATTTTCCAAAATCATCAGATCATCGTATGTCAGTAGAACAACATTAAACATTTTCACCATGCCATTATTTATTATCAAAAACTAAGTACCCCCATAATTCAATAGCTTGTAATTTAGCAATACTACCACCTTTAGCAATAACTTTTACCACCTTTTATTATTTTGTTATTTTAGCAATAACAATTTTACCACCTTTAGCAATAACTTGAAGCAATAATTTCCTGTATGTCTCTCAGATTGTTTTAACCCAACCTTATTTTCAACATTCATTGAGGTTTTTGGTCATTCACTCTGGGCATTGGCGGCTTAGTGGTAGGTTACTTGCCTGTTATGCAGAAGGCCCAGGTTTGATTCCAGCCAATGGCCAAAACCCAGCCGCTGGATGCAGTGCCGGTCCCAAGCCTTTATAAAAAATGGAAGGGTAGCTTCAGGAAGGACATCCGGCATAAAAGCTGTGCTCAGTTGTTGTGTGGATCAGATGGCCCGCTGTTTTGACCCCCTGATGGGAACAGCTGAAAGGCCAGCAACAACTCAAAATCTGTTAAGCTTCCATCATTGGAATTGGGTAGTCTGGACTTTGACTAGGCCATTCCAAAACCAATTTCAACGAAGCTTTAGCTGTTGAACAGATGGCTTCAAATTTCCCTTTAGAATACTAAAGTTTATGGTTAATTCATAACACCCAAGTCTTGTGGCTGCATGAACAAGCCCAAATCATCACCTCTCCACCTTCATGTTTGACAGTGGGCACGAGATGTTTTTGATGAAATGCTGATTGGTTTTTGCCGAACATGGACTTGGGAATTAAGGCCAAACAACCCCTTTCATCTGCCTGGTCTCACTGGTTCAGAAGCTTTGTGCTTTGTTCAGATGCAGTTTTGCAAACCTCAGTTGTGAGTTGATAGAAAGGCGCCCTTCCAAGCACACCACCTTATTTTTTCAGTCTTTTTCTAATTGTGCCGTCATAGACTTTAGCATGTAACATGCTCAATGACACCTGTAGGTTCTGGCCTATAGTTACACAGTAGTTACTGTATTTTGTATTTCTCTAAGCATTGCACGGTTTGACTTTGGGGTGAACATGCTGGCGCATCCACTCCTGGGAATAACTTACTTGTCTGGTAATAGATTTATAACCCTGTTCAGATTGATTTGCAGCAACAGTTGCTTCTCCAAGACCACTGCTTATGTCGTTTCCCTCTTGGCATTGTACTAACACACACCTGAATACTCCAGAAAAACAAACTGCCAAAACGTCTGCTTTTATAGAGGTCTGCACACCTGCTGCTGATAAATTAATTGTGGGCTGTTGATTAGCAGCACCTGGTCACAACTTCACCTATTAAATCCTGTGGAAGCTAAAAAAAAAGTTTAAAAAAAAAAGTTATATGTTGTTGTTTGTCTGTGGTTGTACCTGTATTTGCCTAACACCAAGACTATTGCTATGATCAGATGATTTTTTAATGTTTATGTTTTTGCACGAAAAAACAACACAGAAATTAAAAGATGACACTAAAGATGACACTAACTTTTACACATGACTGTACGTTATATGGAAGGTATTAATATTTTTTTTAGATTTGTGGCTGTTGAACCTTCCTTCAAGCATCTCACCAATCGGTAAACATAAGAAGCAGGTTAATGTTATAATGCTATTAGCTATTAGCCATTAGCTTGAGTGCAGCTGTTCAGGATTGAGCTGTTTTTCCTAGAGAGGTTCAACGCAAAGCCAGTGTTTACGGTCTGTGTAAAATACACTCCAGGAGCATTCACACGCATGTATTAAACAGACACATATTTAAACTGATGGACCTCTGGACCCCAGGACGCCAAGACACAGAGGAAGCGGCAGTGACACGACTCCAGGAAACAGCACGTGCTGACCGGGATTGAAAGAAGTGCAGAAATAATGTCAGATCAGAATCATTTCAAATATATTTCTATTAAAACGTTATTAAATTTGTACTCTGGGGGGAAAAAAAAGGACATGGCATCTCATCTAGAACATTTTTTTTTCTTTTGCATGTGTTTGTCTAGAAGAACTTGAAATTCCAAACTAGACCCCAGGAAGATACATCATCTAGTAAACTATCAGGTATTTAAAAAAAATTTATAAGAATGTGCAATTAAATATTTATCTGCTTCAAAACTAAATTTACGTACAATATTTGCAAGATTAAAAGTTTCTGCTCCCTCCTCATCTTGGTTTCTCATTGATTATGTAAAAGGTGCGTCCCTACTTAATGGTTAATCAGAATCTACTTTAGATGGATTGAAGTGTCCAGTGCATGTGTGTGGTGTTGCGAGAGGAAAGTCTGATGTAAGTGTTAAACTAGCCCTTAAAAGTTGACGACGGACACATCCTATAATAATCTTCAAAGGTAACTGGTGGCATATTTGGCTGGTCGCCACACGCACATGCACTCACACTCACACACTCGCACACACACACACACACACACACACACACACACACACACACACACACACACACACACACACACACACACACACACACAACCATAGCCTACCTTTCGCTCAGACGATGGTTTATGTTTCAGCATGTGGCAGTAAAGATAGTGTTTCCCTGCAGGTGTCCCATCAAAGCCCTCAGCCATGTTTCCACCCATGTGGCCCTACGAGTAAGTGAGATTACTGGCTCGTTTACAAGTCTTACAGGACCCCGGATCGAAAGTCCATGTGTGGGCTGTCTGTCTGAGGTCTTGGGTTCAGGGTGTCACCTGAGCCGTATGCCTTCGACCTCGACCTTTTCCTCACTCTTCCTTTAGGTTGGATCCTCCCGGAACAGGATACGGCACTGCTGTGATTTGTCATTATTGATAGCTGATCATTCTTTAGAAATCACATCCCTTCCTAAAGAAAATCAGCTCGTTTCCAGGTGGTATCTATAGCAATTAATGTGGGAAATATGACTTATAGCAATCTAGGAAAATATTTACACAAATGTATAATAATAATTATGTATAATAATGAAAAAAAATTAATATCCAGTGGCTGCATTGTTCATGCAAGCAAACATTATTTTATTTTATTTATTTATTTTTTTGCTTGAGTACTTAAAACACAATCATCTACAGTATGTATGAGAGAGAGAGTAATTTGCACATGTTTGCACACCTTTACTACTCATTCAGGCATTTGATTCAGTAGTTGTGTCATGAGCCGTATGAAAGGAGTCTATTTAATTTTCGTCCCACTGCTGTTTCATGGACAAAAGAGCTTTCAGGAGCTTTCTTCACTTTGCACTCTGAAACACACACACACACACACACACACACACACACACACACACACACACACACACACACACACACACACACACACACAATGCATAAAACAGTCACATCTGCAAGGTGTGCTGCTTTCTGTCAGGCTCTCAAATCATTGCTTCTCCATTTGCTGGACTCCTGAGACCCCCACACAGTTTGATTCTCTTTTACTCATCCTTATCCTTATTCTTACCTTTTCCAGTTGCATATCAGAGCTGCCAAGCTTGTTCACTCGGAGCTGAGATCACACCGTGAGAATTAAATGCCCAAATTCCAGGCGTAAGTATTCAGACCTGAAATGAAACCTACATGTGTGACACCATGAATGCATATTTGATGTCAGTGTTAAATACAATGGGGCGTTCGAGTCAAACCGGGACTTTTGTACAGAACACAGTGGCGAGCGTTAAATCTCCCTTTATCTCTCTATATAATCTCCTCCTACACTAATAACCTTAACCAAGTGTTTCACTAGTGCTTGGATACCATCAAGGTAGAAAGTTTCCTCGGTACGCCAGAGCCATGATCGAACCGCCTGCTTTACGTCTGAAATCCTGGCCTCCCTGGAACTCCATTAATATCTGCTTAACGTCTGGAATGTCTGACTACCTGCTTCACATCTGACATGCCGGCCTCCAAGGAACTCCATTAAATGTTCCAGACATGTGGAAATGGCTTGGCGTGAGGTCAGGACTGTAAGGGGGACGTGGCAATGACTCCCATCCAAATTCCTGTAATGTGCAGCTGGTGTTGGTGAATGATTGTGTGCACAGTTCACACAGACAGATGCGTCTCTTCTGCAAGTTATACGAATATTTTCTTGGATCAGGCATTCGACTCACCGAATGTTCACAGGGACGACTGCAGCGAGGTTCGAGCCGCCTCAGCCGGGATCTTTAAAACCATCGCATCCTTTACATGTTTTATTGCGGCTAAATGTCTCATCACTGTATTGAGGCTTCTGAAATTCATCAGAAGTTCCATCACAAGTTTGACTTGAACACCCCTCATCGAATTAACAGACGAATTAATAATTAAGAATAATAAATTTTTTCATCAGACATCAGAGAGGACAATCTCAGTGGAAATCTCAGTATCCTGAACTATAAGCAGGTTATTAATCTGAATGTAAAGCCCAGAAAATCACTGTGTGCGTAATCAGACTCTAAATATGCGTCACATAAATACTTTTAAAACTTGGGTGGCTGAAATGGTTAATGATCAAAACACTACGTGTTTGAGCTCCATTCTGGCCAAGCTGGACTTCTACTGGACCACCATCCACTGAACCTCCTCCAATGACACAATATCCTGGTCGACCATGTTTCTTCTTCTGAACTGATCCACTGAAACATCTTCATCACAAACTTAGGCATATGTTTCTAACCTATTCTACAGAAGTCATGTGAGTGTTTAGGCTGCGGTATATCATCGTACCCTGCATATACACCAGGCAGGGCTTATTAAAGACATGAATATCAGCATATCTTTCTTCATTTCCTGCACATCTGTCTCTGCTTTCGCTTCGCATCTTATCTATTTCTGCAGCATTGCTAAGGATCCTTGGGGTTGTGTAGGAAATGTGGGAATGTGCTTTTCCCCGGCATTGCTGCGGAGGCTGGGAAATGTGCGTCTTTTGTGGTAACCGAGTGAAGGATGGATGATGGAGGATCCAACAGGAACTAAACACTCTGTAACAGCCTTTGGCTGGGATGCTTATCACTTGCATTCATGGTGGAAAAAAAGAAGGATACAATGAAGAGAAATAAAATAAGAAATGCAAAGTGCATTCTCTGTCTTAATTTGTACTTTTTCTTCTTTTAAGTTGGTTCTCTGGCGGGTAGCAGAAGCAAGCTTAATCGTTAGCCGTGCTGGTACGGTATGATGCGACGTTACTGTATGATGAATCCTAGTCGCGGAGGTTTTCAGCAGATTGATGGACAAGCCGCCCCACTCAAGACGAAGCCAAAGTTCTCCGTCTAAAAATATAGAAACGTAACGTGGCTCTTTCATGCTTGTTCTGGGACTCTGATAGCTTGAAAGACATGGATTTGTATCCAAGTTACACTGAAAGGGCTGGAGAATCGGATCGAGATTTAAAAGTGAAGCGAGAAAGCCCTGGGAAATCACGGCTCAAAGGCCCGTTTCAGCTGGAAAGCATTTCTTTAAAGCCTTCAGTCGTTGGTGGGTGACAATCCTATTAGTGAACGAACATATTGTAATTAAGAGAAGAAAAGAGGCAGGAACGATGGAAACAAACCTTCTGTTTAAAATGGCATAGACTTGCTGTTTAGTGCTGATTTCTTTTACAGCGTTGAGTCTCACAAGTCATTTTCCAGTGATATGTCAAGTTCAGATATTGGATAATGATATATCTGGATAGTTTTGGATTGGATTTTGAGAGCATTTTTATAAATGATTAAAACAGTTTAACATTATCACCGGTAGTTTTAATTTAAACTATACTCTCTGTGTATTCCTCCTGTCTATACACTCTTCAATCTGCTTGCTCGTGCACCAAAGGGAGCAGTGTAGCACACGTTTGCTAGAAGATAAGACACCCAAGCTCCCAATCAATATGTTAGAGCGTTAGTCATTGCTGGGAAAAAGCATTAAATACGATTTCATTTATTTTCTATATGGCTCATCCTGTACAGGGTCATAGGAAGCCTGGAGCCTATCCGAGGAGACATCAGGCACAAGGTGGGGTACATCCTGGACAGGGTGCCAATCCATTATAAGGTACACACATGCAAACGCTATGGGAAATTTAGGCTACTTTGCATGTCTTTGGACTGTTGGAGGAAACAGAAGCACCCAGAGAAAACCCAAAATTCCAAATTGCACACAAAAGAAAAGGAAAAACAAATTTACGATTTTATGGGCAGCACAGTGGCACAGTGGTTGTAGCCTTGCACCCACAGGGTCGGAGGTTTGATTCTTGCCTCTGGTCTGTGGGTGCAAGGCTACAACCACTGTGCCACTGTGCTGCCCATAAAATCGTAAATTTGTTTTTCCTCATATGCGTCTAGCAGTCACATGGGTTTCAACTCAGACACGAGCAAACATGAAGTGTACATTAGTGTATTAGTGTATTAGTCATATCTGTTTTCCCAAAAGAGAGAGCATGTGATTAGTTGTTGAAGGTCACGCTGTTTGCACAGGTCGATATTAGGGAGATTGTTCTAATGTTATTGTTTCTATAGTAACCACCAAAGTCATTCAGAGAAACATTTGTGATGGAGGATTTACATATACAAAGTTAAAAATTTTTTTTTTTTTTTTTTTAGAATTCTGGAAGAGTGTCCAGTGTCAGTTTCTGACAATAACCTCAAGAGGAAGAAAAAAAGATATGTTCGGTAAGGAAACATTTGTTTGTAGCTACTTTAATGTAAGTGAGAACCGAAAGGGTTTTGTAGATGTTGCATAACGTTAACCATCATTTTAAACACAAAGTCATGGGACATGTAGCACTTTAGTTTTCTTTTGCAAATTGGTGTAGTACAGTATATAATAAATAATCATTAAAATATATGTATACTATATATATTACTGGAGTATAATCAACTTCCAAAACCATTGTGCCTCCATTTGTTATTAAATAAAAAAACAACTAATCCTCAACTTTAGTTCATTTCCTTGCCTGACTTCGTCCCCTTTCAGTCCTAATACCCAAATAAAACATTTATTAATCCCTTTGCTTTACCCTTATCATGTCCAAATCAAATTTCTTTCATGTGGTCTTGTAGCACTGTCGTTTTAGAGAAAAGCATTAACAGCTTCTTATCCTGGTGAACAAGAATGCAAGTGAAAAACCCCCACGGTGAGTAACCCCTTAATGAAAAGCCATTGAGGCTCAATGAAACATTGATTATATGCATATTAAAGGCACTTCATCAGAAGTGGCTGAGACTGAACAGGAGGTCACTAATAGAGAGAGAGGGGGATATGATTGCCCTGCACTAAGGCCAACTCTGCGCTAAGGAGCTTACAGCTGCCCGAAAGAGAAAATAGACATGAAGAGCACCATGGGGAGAGAAATCCGAGAGATTATCGTTTCAGAGGGCGAAGCTGCCTCCCTGCTCACCTACCCAACATTGAGCGCAGGTCAGTCGTCTCTAATAGAGTTCTCGTTTGCTTTTGGAGTCGACAAAGGTAATCTGGTTCTCTTTCTCTAGCAGGCTTTGGGTAATGAACATTACTACCTGGTTCACTGGCACACTAAAGAAACGACCACCAAAGGGGGTTTGAAGAGGGGGTCTAATGCTGCATTGAGCTTTACAAGAGGTTCCTTCCAGAATCAATTGAAAATTCATAAGGAGTTAAAACATTGCCAAGTACTTATACCAGTAACAAGTTATTCTACGAGACCCACACTGGAGGGCCATAGGCATGGTGGGAATAAACCACAATGGAAGAATGACCAAATGTATCTACATATAGAGTATAATTGCTTGTTTAAAGTGATGTTGCCATTTCAGAAGTACGTTTACTGCAAATCATTTCATGTTTATGCCTGGAGTTGGATATTGAACTAAAGTGCCGTCTATAGTGAATGGTTTGCAATATCAGATCAATAATGAATTACTTTAATAAAAAGTAATGAATGAAATCAATTTGCCCCTTTACAGTGCGTCTATTAAGCCCTAGTATGTGTATCTTTTTTTACGTTTGCATTGTTATATAGAAAAACTGAATGAATAGTGATGGAATAGATACTTAATAAACGCTAATAAATGAAATTTCAAAATAAGATACAAAGAAAATTAGAGAAACACTGAAAAAAAAATCCAGCTCTATTTTTTATATTTACATTTACATCATTTGGCAGACACCCTCATCCAGACTTTAACAAATTCACATAGTGTGAATTAACAAATACGTATGAGAACATGAGCGGCGTTTAAGGTAAACTGGGACTTTTGACTGTGCAGAATAACAGAACCTTCATTTCTCTATATGAATGTGTGACTGCAGTGGGCTCCGGACACCCAGTCTACTTAAACCTGTAACTTAAGTACAGGTGTGCTATGACGCATTATGACATGAGCATTATTTTATGTAGACTGATGCATACAGGTGCACTACTGGATATTGTCGAAAGTACTCGCTCAGCTGTCTTCACATGCATATGAACTTGAATAGCATTCAATTCTTAATCCATATGGTTTAATATGATCTTGGCCACGCCCCCCTTTGCAGCTATAACAGCTTCAACTCTTCCACAAGTGTTTATCAGGATTTCTGACCGTTCTTCCAGAAGCACATTTGTGAGGTCAGACACCGATGTTGGACGCGAAGCTGATTTGCTGTTGTTCTCAACACTAATGGAATATTTAGTCACTAGACTTATTGCACAGGTGCCGTCCTATCACAGTACCACACTGGAATTCACTGAGCTCCTGACGGTGACCCATTCTTTCACAAATGCTTGTAGAAGTGGTCCGCATCCATATGCGATTCATTTTAGACACCTGTAACCATGGAAGTATTTGGAATGCCCGAATTCAATCATTTGGATGGGTGAGTGAATACGTTTGCCAATATAGTGCGTATCTCACTCACTTATTCATCATCTACACTGCTTTATCCTGTATACAGGGTCACAGGGGGCCTGGAGCCTATCCCTGGACAGGGTGCCACACATACTGTACAGCATACACACTCACACACTATGGGAAATTTTGGAATACCAATTAGCCTAATCTGCATGTCTTTGGACTGTGGGAGGAAACCGGAGTACCCGGAGGAAACCCACCAAGCACGGGGAGAACATACAAACTCCATACACACAGAGACGGGAATCGGACCTGGCCGGGAGTCGACGGTGCTAACCACTAAACCACTGTGCTGCCTCAAAACGTGTATCTACTTTTGAGAATTTATCAAGTTTGAAAGAGTTTATGTTGCGTAATTTATTATAAGTACATTAATCCATGGGAATAAACAATTTTGCTATAGTCAAATAAAATCCATTGTTGTGTGTGTTACCTTCTTTATTGCTAAGCATCGTTCTGTCTCTTCTGTTTTCCTTCTCCCAGCTGCGGATCTTCTCTATAGCCTCATAGCGCTCTGCTGAAAGGGCTTCGCATGATGACTGGAGCTCCAGGAGGTCTTTCTCCCAGACGTGGCTCATGGTAAGCGCTGTATTGTAGGAATCAGCAGGCAGCCATCTCGGCTCCACTGACCTCCATATAACTAGAATAATGCGTGTGAGAAGGTTAAAGGTCATGCCGCTTCTGCACACACACACACACACACACACACACACACACACACACACACCCTCCAAATCGAGCTTTCAGCATGTATACCTGGCCTCTTCACTCCCTTGCATCTGTTGAAGAAAAGAGGAACCCAGTGGTAAGCGAGAACATTGTGGGTTTGGGAAACGTTTGCACGTGGCTTTAAGATTCACGCTGGGATCCGGGAAAAGTAATAAAACAAATTCATAGAATTAATCATTGTTACTTCCTTCGCACTAAAGTATTCTTTGTTTTGATGATGTGCAGTGACATCACAGATATATTAACAGTCATGTTCTAATTACAAACTGCACTGCTTTGAGTTATGATGTTATCGAGCAATTGAATCGAAGCATGCCACTGACTGTGTGAGTCTAAAGGCAATACAAGGGATAAAATACTTAACCGTATCCTTATTAAAATATGTAATAATATTCCGCAGATCTTTGCTTAATACGTTGCATTTAGTCTTTTTTGAACATTAACTGTACCTCCATTAAACTGACATTTCTATTTTATATCACACATTACGTCCATATATAAATATTCCATATTTGACATAGAATTCACCCGTGTGTGAAACGTAGTGAAATGTTTAAACCGGTGGATTCTGGCAACCCTACTTTTTTTTTTTTTTACCACCTTATGTGCTCATGTACCTGGGCAGAAATTAAAATATTTACAGTAATAATGTCACAACACCATTAATCCACATGATGGGCCTCCTAGAAGACGAACGATGTTAAGCATCATTTTTTTTTTTTTTTTTTGTAACTTGAGGTCAGAATCGGTTCTGTGGGTACGACGGGGACGTAGCCCGCGATCCACAGCTAGTGAAAACATTGTTGTGTCAAACATTTCGATACGCTCTAGGGCACGTCTCTATCTTCTTATCTTGTCTTTGCACTCAGTGAGCTCACAGCCGCGTACCCACATGCACCATCAGCAAGGGGAACATAAACACGACTCATCTCCATGCAGGAGAAAGATGAGCATCACTGATTAATATCTGCAGAATTAGTCATACAAAGTAAAGGACATAACCTCTCTGGGGTACTCATTATTCTCTAATAGTGCTTCAAACTCTTTTAAATCATCATTTAAAGTGTCGTGACTCACTGCAATGCTTAATAATAACAGCCTTCCAGGCACCATAGAGCTAATATTGGATATTTCATATTAAATATCAAGTTTAAATGATGGGAATTCCACACAGGAACTAACAGTGGAGTTCGTGAGGCTACATGATTATTAAATGACACTAAAGGATGGTGTTATAAGACTTAATAACCCCTTAAATAGAAATACAAATTAATTAGTCCTGATTAAACCCTTAAAACCCAACTCTCAAAATTAACATATTATTATTAGTGTTAGCATATTAATAGTGTTAGATATAAAAGTAGTAAAAAAGAGAAAGAGAAAGTTTATGTAGGGGTTTTATACAGTATGTGCACCACTTTTCAGTTGACTCAGTGGTTATAACGCTTTTGAATCACAAACTGCCCTCATTGATATGGCTAAATAATGGACTTCTATGTCTTGAGGAAACAACTAATATCGGATGAATTAATTAAGGGATTTGCATTTTTAAAAATGCCATAGGAGTGATGTTCATAGGACTACATAACTTGACGTTCATAAGGTTGTGTGACTCCTTCATAAGCCTTTACTTCAACATGACATTTATAGCATTTGGCAGACGTTCTTATTCAGAGAAACACTTTCCAGCTCAAGGTCCCAACAGTGGCAACTTAGTGTTGCTGGGGTTTGAACCTGCACCCTCCTGATCAGTAGTCCACTGGCTGAACACCTTAACCACTGAGCCATAAACATGCATAAGCATTGAAACAGGCTCACTTAAAGTCATCATAGGTCCTTCATAAGCCATGCCTCAAGTCAAGGCAAGTCAAGTCAAGTAGGCTTTATGGTCACTTCAACCTTATACAGTTAGGACACAGTGAAACGAAACAACGTGCCTCCAGGACCGAGGTGCTACGTGCAACATAAATATACAACATAAATTAAGATAAAACGAACTAGCTAACTAAGAAGCCTAATTAGCTGACTAGCTGAGACGAGACCGATTGACAAGACTACATAAACTAACAACGGCTAATTAGCTGGCTAGCGGGGAACCGTCTACATTTTTTAAAGTGCACATGCAGATGTGCAAACAAGAGCGACAAAGTGACAAGACGACAAACATGACATTACAGTACTCTGTGGTAATGAGGTACTGAGTTGAGCTAATGGGAGAAACAGTAACCAGTAAACGTTTTAACGTTTAAACCACAATTCCCAAACCAGACAGTGGTGCAGCCGCTCAGGATGCTCTCGATGGTCCCTCTATAGAAGGTGGTCAGGATCGGTGGTGGAACCTGGGCCTTCCTCATCCTTCTCAGGAAGAAAAGACGCTGTTGGTGTTGGGCTTTCGTGTGCAGAGGGCTGGTGTTGAGGGACCATGTAATGTTCTTCTCTAGGTGGACACCCAGGAATTTGGATCTCCACAGAGGAGCCGTTGATGCTCAGCCGAGAGTGGTCACTCCGTGTCCTCTTAAAGTCAACAAACATCACCTTGTTCTTGTCCACGTTCAGAGACAAGCTGTTGTCTTTACACCAGTATGTAAAGCCTCTGCACTTCCTCTCTGTACGCCGCCGACTCGTCGTTCCTGCTAATGAGAGCCACCACGGTCGTGTCATCACCAACTTGATGATGTGATTCGAATTGTGCGTCGTTCCATCAACCTGCATCATCAACCTACAAAACATAAACAGTTATATGCAGCCATTAAAATAACATCTGAATGAAGAGTGGCTTAATAAACTCTTCACCAAACTTTTCTGTCCCAGGTTTATGTAAAAAAAAATTTGAGTTCTTAGGACTACACAGCCCATGTATACAAAGCTCATAGCTGACATAAATCACTTTAAACATATTTTAGGGTTTATTATTTGAACAGGTATTGGCTGACATAATGATATCGACGTCAAATTGGTATGTTGATGTACATTAAATGTAATGACAACTGACTCAGCATTGTTCTGTATAGTATTGTTATGCCAGATTTGCATCATCACAATAATCATTATAGCAACGTCACGGCATTATGACACAGTTATTAGGCACGACTATTACAAATGCCACAGATACGACGAATATATTTCCGTTACCCAATTACATTACAAATATCCAGTCCAGTGCTGTGACATCCTAATGATAAGTTATATGTACTGGAGATGTTCTCAAGCCAGTGGTAGGGTTTAAACGCTTAGCGGCATTTTATGGCTGTTAGAGTCAGTTAATAACACAACCTCATGTTATGTCACTTGACTCCAGTGTTGCCAACAGGAGCGATGAGGCTTTATGTGAGCCTAGGCATCTCAAAATTAGACTTGATAAGTTTTTATGTCATGAAGGATTTACGTAGCTTCATGAAATTAAGCCTTAAGTAAGCCTATGTTGCTGCGTAACAAAATTCACCCTTTACAAGAAAAAAAAAAAAAAACACTTAAATCTAACCAAAAGAACAACTTCAAATGGCACCACTTTCACCACTGAACCCCATTTCCTCGGTTACTGTTGTGAGCCGCTGTCATGAGTGATGTACAGGCATGCAGGCTGTCCTCTGACCCCACATTACCAGTACATTAACCTTCTCCGAGGTGCACCACTCCAGCCCTAAAACCCCTGACCTCGAGTCCCCACTCTGGACTCCAGGGGGTCCCTCTGTTTCTTTCTGAACCCAGCATGGTCACTGCATTGTGTCCGCAACCTCTTTGTGCACGTTTCTCGAAATACTCATCACGGACGCCATCGAGCCTCCCCACCTCCCCTCCGGTGGGAACACGCCAGTCTGTGATTCCTCAGCATGAGATCTTTCTTAGCAAGCGAGAGAAAAGGGAGTAGCGCTCGAGTGCAGCCTGCAGGTACACCTCATGCCTCCTGGCAGGCGAGCTGCAGCGTCCTGCTGCTGGAAATTAGTCGTTGGCTGGCCTTTCTTTTTTGCTGGTGTCAAGCATGCGCCCCTGATGAGAGATTTGTTGATATGATAACTCAATTAGTCCTCTGGCTGTGAAACAGGGTGGCAAAGTGCCTGAGGGAGGTCCTGCTCCTGCTCCTGCTCCTGCTCCTGCTCCTGCTCCTGCTCCTGCTCCTATTCCTGCTCCTTAACCGTTTCTCAGGGGATCCGAGTAGCTCTGTAAATTGCTTAACTGGCCAGAAGTTAAATAGGTTTAGCATCACAAACAAGACAGACTCTATCCAGAGATCGACCTGTCACGATGTGTGGATAGTCGCTAGGTTCAAGGTGCTTAAAACAGTAACTGTCTTCTTCAGTATCTCCACTTCTACATGACGCTGAAGCAGATCTCCTCTTCTGCGTCATGGCCATCTCATGCGCCTAGCGTATCACTTGATACCACACCGCCTTTCATTTGTAAAGGAAATCATTTAATACTGAAAATATATACATTTATTTTGAAAAAATTACAACATTGCCCTTTTTAAGACATTTCTGGACTACATGTCACTCTGGATATTTCACTGTCATATGAATATCTTGCCAAGAAAAAGAAAACAATAAACAATAAGAATAAGTCTAGAAGAAATATAATGCTGTATAAAGTTAAAAGTTAATCCTTAAGGTTAAAGGGAGAAATACAGAAAAAAAACTACCTAATGTAGCTATTTATTTGCCAACAGTATAATTCTGCTTAGAAATGACAAATATATATCACATGTTATTTAGATCTCATTTCCAAAAGGGGGAACAAACTTTTGAACATTTTTGTTGTTTTGTCATTTTTTCCCTGACTGCCGTGAATGTTAACACACTCAACGTTTTGTTTGTAGTTCTCAGTTATTTTACACACATCAATGATCGTAAGTTAAGCCTTCCTTAGTTTTATTTAATTTTATTCTTTAGATTTATTCCTTGACATTTTTATTCACCATGTTTTCGATACCCTGCACCCTGCATGCCTTCACCGTACACACCAGAAATAATTCAATTAATCAATTTAGGCTTTGAATCTCCCAACACCTCTTTGTGCATGTCATTTGCATCACAAAATCTAAGCGTTCTGTGGCAGCCAGGGTGCCAGAACTTTCGAATCCTTTCATTTGACCAGGCCGGGATGAAATATGCAGGCATTGCGTAGGCTTCCCCATGGCTACTGAATACCAGCACTCGTCACCACAGTGATGCTGGATATGAGCTCATGCGCTCGTTAGAGCGAAAACAACATCTAAATCAGGCTTACTGACGCTGTTTAATCCATCAGAGCAAACTCTTCATATATGGTTTATATTTTAGTCCTACTGTATTACACATTTAATCAAACATATAAATATACAATTTCATTGAATGCAATCATTTTGTATTTAATATGTCACTTAAAGACTTAAAGCTGCAAAGTTATAAATGGAATGTTACATTCTTTACTGAAATACAGTGCAATAATAATAATAATAATAATAATAATAATAATAATAATAATAATAATAATAATAATAAGCATTTGCCTTTTTATGACCTCCTGGACATGTTATCATTTTGACATTTATTTTAGTAATTGAATTAAATATTTTATTAATTTGTATGTCATGTGTTTTGTCTGTAATCAGTTTTACAGAATTTAAATCACTTTTTCACAAAATATCCCACAATTTGAACGAAACCAACTCACACATTTTTTGAAATGCTTTAAGCGAGGGCTGGGTAATATGATACGATACGATACGATATTTGAAGGCCAATTATTTACTTGTACTGTATACATGATATACAGTCCACATTCACTAACAGGATTCATGATGTTTAAAATGTGCTTTTGGACATCTCCTGTACAGTAAATAAATCACTGCTCTTTATAATCAATTATAAATTATATAATTATAAATAAGTGATTCAGAACAAAAGATGCAATAATACTAATCATATCTCTGAAAAAAATATATATATTGTGGTATTATTGACCATAATATCATAATTATACTGTATCATCATATCACCCAGCTAAGCATTAAAGCCGACCACTTATTTTTAATTGTATTATTTTTCATTATTTTCTTTTAACATGTAATAGTTATTATTATTAACACAGTCTTTACCATCCACATGTAGGAGTTTACACAGGATGAATATTCTCCAGTGTTTTTCTTCGGTTTGTTTTGTTTTTTCACGGTCACCGTTACTGATTTTGCTGACAGCAGGGCTAATCTCGCATCGGTATTTCCACCTTCTTATCTTCCCCTCGGTCACGCTTGTGGTTAGTACAAGAACAACCTGTAAGCACAGAGCATGTACATGTCACGTCATTGATTTATTCAGGAGAACACAACACATGCACATGCGCATACAGTATGTACAGTATATATATATATATATATATATAGTGGTGTGCAAAAGTATCTAACCTTTGTATTTAAAAAATATTTGACTTTGATAACATTTTTCAGAATAAGAAATGAGAAAAAATATATACATATTCTTCCTGTCAGAATTTTTAGGGCAAAGATTTTGTCTGAATTGAAATAAAACAATGTTTTTTTTTTTAAATAAAAAATTAAATATAATCTGTATAAATGTTTATTAAATCTTTTATTTATTAGTTTACTTAATGGAGGCTTATAGCATAATTAAGAATCAGTATCGAGGTTAGTCGTTAACATTGTGCACCTAAAATCAGAACCAGAATGTCAAGCATTTGTTAATACAGAGGTCTTATTATTAAATAAATGATTCAGATTTTATTACATCATTAAGTGTTGCTCAGGTATTTTTATCTAATCCTTCTACACAAAAAAAATATAAAAAATATTTTTTTCAAATTTTCTAAATTTCCGTAGTTTTTAAAGGTAGCATTCTATTAGGGATAACGAGTATTGCTTGGTTGCTGGTGTTTTCACTTCTCTGATTTCCTTTGCTGCTTTTTTTTAATTATTTTTTTTTTTTTTAGAAAATATTAAAAATGAATTTGTATGAGATAAGCAAAAAGTAATTTATGCACAAGAGGGTTAAGTGTCATATCTTGTTCAGGAGAACACTGAGTAATCTGTGTGAACCAGCAAATGACCTGCGCAAAGAGGAATCAAAGTCTACATGTTTAAAAAAATTTTATTTCATAATATTCATAATATTAGATATTATGGATGCATGCAGCAGGCTGGGATGTGAACTTCACTGAACGCTGATAATTGTTCGGAATATGTCATATGCCTTATATTGTCTTCTTTAAAAAAAATTTTCCCATTTATGCTTGAGTGAGCCGGTGTTGTAGAATGCTGTTACGCCCCCTAATGGTGATGATTTAATCGATCTCTATGAAGTTCCCTTTAATACATGTGAAGCACATTTCACACATGATTTGTATGATTTCTCAAATGTTACGTTTGTTCGACTTTTATGTACGAGTGTTCTGACATGATTTAAAATGTTTGGTACATGAATAAATGTTTATAAAGAAGTAAATAAAATGTAAATTAGAGACAACTAGGTTAAAAGGTATAAAACTGTAATAATAAGAACAGATACATCGATTATCAAACACCAAGATGTGTTGTTATTAAAAACAATGTCAAAAAGGTGATAATTCCCCCTTTTTTTTCTTTTGGATCAGAAGAGCCTGAATTTTTTTATCAACCTAATGAGGGACAAATATTTAAATAGCACTTTTCTAATATAATTATAGCTCAATTAAAAGAATACAGTGACACATCAGTGGATGTGTCTTGAATTGTAATATAAATTGTATTTGTTGCAATTTATTTGTTAGCAGCTTCAGGGTCTGGGTTCGATTCCCGCCTCAGGTTTACGTGATTGGTGGGTTTCCTCCGGATGCTCCAGTTTCCTCCCACAGTCCAAAGACCTGCAGGTTATGTTAATTGATTTCCAAATGGTCTGTAGTGTCTGAGTAAGTGTGTGTCGTGCGCCCTGTGAGAGATTAGTACACCTGTACACCTGTACACCTGAACACCTGTACAGCCAGGTGGGTTTGTTAATGATTAGTGGAAATGATCAGTATTCATTAACCATGCTCTCAATCCACTACCACTGAATAAAGACATGAAACTTCATAAAAAAGACGCCTCTTGCTGGTATGTGATCTATGAGTGAATGTTATAGTGAATAGTAGTTATAGTGTGTCAAATTATGTAACATGTAAAGGATAAAAAAAAATACTGGAAAAGAAATAGTCTAAAAACCACCACCACCACCACCACCACCCATAAAACGACATAATGTTTATTTTACATCAGCATTTCTCTAGACGTTCAAATATTACTGATGCCTTAACATTACAGCCCATGTACACTTCATGAGGCAATAAAGAGACAAAAGTAGGACCTTTGTGTGAATAAGGTAAGGATGTGAAAACACCAAATAAAGAACTAACGTACTGATTATATCGCCGGTTTATGCGCGATTAATGTGAATCCTGATGTGAATCATGGCCTGTGGGAGTTGCTGGTTCACGGGCAGTTGGCGTTAGATCGGTTAAGCATTTAATGCGACAACACTGACACCAAGTGGCTGATGTGAAACTTCAATGACTTGAGAATATATGAAAGACTTTCTGGCCTTTCTGAAATACAGGATGTTTAGTCAAAGCTGGTAATTCAGCTCAGTTTGAGGTCGGCGATGCAAAATGTGCTGTTTTCAAAAGTACATGATAGATATTAAAGTGTCTATACAACCGTCTTAAAATAGCAACAAATAATAATAAATGGAGTCCCGCGGTGTTATAATCCAGAATATCCCAAGAGACCTACAGCAACATCACAAGAGCTTTGTAGTCTCTATTCTTGTCACATCCTTATATTAGGTCACTAGGTCAGGGAATAAAATCCCAGTTGGGGAGGATAGTACAGGCTGAGAATGATCCAGGAGACAAGTGTAGCTGTGCTAAAGAAGCTAAATGAAAGAAATAAACAGAAGAATGAAAGATTGGATAATTGTAAGGCTTGTTTTGGAAAATAAAATATTAACATATATAGGCTATAATATATTTATAATCTCCTTACTATGACTGCAGTAGTATTACATATTTATTTACTTGTTTGTTTGTTTGTTTGTTTGTTTGTTTGTTTGTTTGTTTGTTTGTTTGTTTGTTTGTTTGTTTGTTTGTTTGTTTGTTTAACAGTAAATTGTTCGGAGATTTGGCCCGTGTTAGCCACCTTAGTTTAAAGGTAATTACTTTTTTGGTAATTACAATATCAGTAAGGAAAGCTACTGTAGCTTAGGCATTGAAATGAGCCACATACTAATAGAAACTGCGTAGATCAACCATGCTGAGGGTCTGTTACAACAGTTTTCAGCAGAACAGGACAGAGCTTTGCTACAGAGCTTAAATAAAAGGGAAAAAATTGGACGTAAGGTCAACTTATGGTCAACTTTAATAATAAAACTGTACTGCAGACATCCACAGTCAGACAATAACTAACTTGACAATGATGCAATAAACTTGCAGCTAAAACTCTACAGATCAATACAAAAGGATAATGTCTCTCACAAGTCTTAGTGCTGTCTCTAATACACACCTGTCGGCAGGATCAGATTATCCGGTTCACCCAGATGACTCAGTTTCTTCTCAAGGTTTCTTCCTTGTGGTGTTTGAGGGAGGTTTGCCTTCTCACCTTTATGTCTGGCTTAATCATTAAAAGTATGAGTTTCTCCGTCTCCATCCAGATTTCTGTAAAACAGCTTTGTGAAAATGTCTAGTCTTGGAATCACCGAATTAATAAAATGTAATTAGATCTTGTTCACATGGTATGTAGATTTGCAGTAAAGTGCAAAGCGGACTCCTTGGCTCATTTTGATGTAGCGGTTCCCACAAAAGTCTATAAAAGGTCAAATGCACAGAAGACGGAAAATCAAAACTAGATGTTGAAAGACAATGTACACCCGAGGAACTGGGAGCTATTCTGACTCTTTATCAATAAAAACATGAGAGATGAAAAGAGTTATGGCTGTGGTTGAATGTCTGATAACGTTAGTATTTAGTGCATCAAATCAGTCCGATCCATCAACCTGGGACCCAAAACCAGGTGGTTCTGATCTTAATACTTTTAATGTCATGGCTGATGTATGGACGTATTGTATTATAATCACAACAATCAGGATTACATACTGTAAAATGTCAGTTATGATCCTTATCCATGTTTATTTCATAAAATGTATTATAATTACCAAGCAAAGGTGATATTGTATGTTTTAATGAAGTTTAAGCTGTATTTTAAAATACAGGCATTAAAAAAAAAAGCAAATAACATTTTTAGGATGGAATATTTTGATAAGGGAAATAAGGTAAACAGGTAAAATGATTAAAATTCATAAATTATTGAGAAGCTAAATAGTCATATGTACAGCACAGTGCCTTAAATGAAAGAAATTACAACCGCTACTGATTATATGAATTTAAAAAAAGAAAAAAGTTGCAAATAGTTGCAAATTATATTACAGATATGGTATGATATGTTACTGCAAATCCCCATACTTGTATGTATTAGTGTAAGCATTACAAGTCACTTTGTAATTATTACTACAATGAAAAATTATTTGTACACTATTTTACATCATGTATTGTGGGCATTCTGACCATTTTTTTTGTACTATGTACAACTGGCTAATATTAGCTGTCCAAAAAAAAAATTAATAAATAAAATAAAATTCGACATGAAAAACAAGTTCCTTATGTAGAATTGCAGAAAAGGGGGCGGGGTTTCAATACCTGTCGATCGTTGCAGGTCCACACGTACAGCAGATCATGTGCTTAAGTGCAAGATCTTTTTTCATTGTCAAGTCAAAACAGTTCATTATTTAGGATCTTAGAAATTTCCAGGCTTGAATATTTTAACAAAGTTGATTATAAAAGAAAAATGTCCAACTGTGATTTAGAGCCGAGTCCTTCAAAAGCTCAGTGTTCTATATCACGACTGCCACGTCGTTTACTCCTTCTCCAGCAGACAACACAAATACTGATGGTCAAAATAACTGCACCGCAAACCACGGCAATAATCATCATGTGCTTGTTCCATTGGAGGGAGGGAGGGAGGTTCTCTGAGAGTGGCGTGGTGTTGGCTACAGGTACGGTAGTGCTGTTATGAGATAAAGTAGGTAAGGGAGTCGTGAATCTAGTGGTTGGTTCAAAGTGTTTATCTTGAAGGTTTATGATACTCAGGTTCATCAACCGAGATGGACGGAAGCACTTAAGAGATGATGCATTCTTTACTCTGTTTTGGTGCACCAGTAGCCAGTCTCGAAGTGGTACAATGTCACGGTCGCACCTCCAGGGATTTTCAGACAGCACCACGTTGGTAGCATTGGTTAGTGAGTGTAAAGTCTCCTTTGATAAATAGGGTAGAGAATTATTTTGAAGCTCCAGCTGCTTTAAGGAAGAGAGGCCATTGAGAAGCGTCCCAGGAAGGTCCTGAATCTGGTTGTTCCTCAGAGATATATTCACCAAATTAGGAAGACCTCTGAACACTCCTTCATCGAGATTCGTCAGGTGGTTGGTCTGTAACGAAATTTCTTCAAGCTCAATCAATCCATTGAAGGCACCAGGAGAGATGTACGAGATCTGGTTCCTGCTGGGAATTAGACGCTTTAAACGAGTTAAATTGCTGAAAACGTTAGCATCAAGACGGGTTAAATTATTGTCGTACAGCCACAGCTCCTGGAGCAGCGGCATGGGGCCGAAGGTATTGGGAGACAGTGTCTGCAGCTTGTTATCAAAAAGTGTGATCTGCTGTAGACTGGGCATGTTCAAGAAAATACCTTCAGGAAGGAGTGAGAGCAAATTGTTAGAGAGGTAGAGCTTTTGCAGCTTCTGCTGATGTGTGAAAAGTTCTGCAGTTAACCGTGTGATGGCGTTGTTTTGCAAATGCAAGACCTCAAGATTGACCAGGTGCTCAAAGACTTTGCCCGGAATCAACCCCAGCTTGTTGTCTTTAAGGGACAAGACCCTGAGGTTGCGAAGTTCATGGAAAGTGCCTGCACGCAGTGTGCCGATATTGTTTTCCTGCAAGACAAGGTTCTCTAGCTGAATCAGACCCTGAAATGCCTCCTCTGGAATAGATATCAGCATGTTTTTCCTCAGGTTCAGGACTTTCAGGGCTAGGAGATGAGCAAACAGTGACGAAGGGAGCGCATTTAGTTTGTTGTCACTCAGAACGAGCCTCTCGAGTGACTGCAATTTCTGAAACAGATCTTCTGGTAGAGAAGACAGCTGAGAAGATGAAAGGGTTAAGTTGATTAGGTTGCACGTCTTGTCGAAGGTGTGAGGTTGCACCTGTCTGATCTTCGAATCCAATATCGCCAAGGCTGTAAGAGTCGCAGCTGTTTCAAAATCATCCGGTTTCAGTGAGGTGATGTTACTAGTGTAAATGGTTAGAGAGTTCGTGTTTAAGGGAATGGGAGATGGAAGATCTTGAAACTCGTATTTATGGCATGAAATATTACTGCTGTTGCACTTGCAGTGAGGTGGACATCCCAAAGCAGCTGCATGTAGAGCACAAATGCAGAGGATTATACACGGCCCTGGAGCCATGGCGTTCTGAAAGGGAAGGAGGAACAGTGTACAGTGTTTAGTGGTGTGTTCGCATTTATTGAATAATTGGAGAGTTGAACTGGAATATAAAATAAACTTTTTAAGGGAAAAAAATTTTTTATTGAATTCTTGCCGAGGGTCATGTAATAAAACGCTGAAAGTAGAAATGAGGGCTATAAAAGTGAAAGTAAGAGCATTTCCATATACACATGATGTTGCGACTGAACAGTCGTGTGCCCACAGGAAAGCACTTGTTAGTGAGACTCACTGAAAAAATGAAACGGCTCCCTGGATGGAGTGCCAACCCAAAGCACACTCATTCACAAACCCAGTCATTTTGAAATGCCAAATGAACCTACTGTACACCACATGTGTCTGGAGGAACTCATAGTACCCAGAGTTATCCAACGTGCAGGAGGAGAACATGAGAAACTCCACATACATTAACAGTTGAATCAGACGATAACCAGGTCTATTTTTAGTTCACGGTGCAGAGACGAGCCTTTTCCTGTTAGTTTACATGCGGAGTGAATGTTTCATGTTGTTATTACAAGCTCACTCGACCGCAACAGCAAACAGGAAACGAATTCGGACATTTGATTGCAATCAGGAAACCAGAAGAGTATTTTTGTCCTTGAGGTCACAAAGCTGCATCTTCATTTTGCCTTCAGTTTGAATCTTTTAGATACATTTATAATCTTTTCTGAATATAAGAACATTACGTTTAGTGGAACACTCATTTTCGATTGTTAACTTGAAAAGAGTCTTTTATTAAGATCTAATGAATTTAAACACCTTCTTTTGTTACCTAGAAGTATAAAACTTTTTCCAAAATATATTTTTTTAAATCAGTAAAAAAAAATAAAAAAAAAAAGTGTACAGAACATTACCTTTGGCAGAGAACTGTTTTGAAATATCAGAAATCGTCGTCTTCTCAGTTTTATCCCTTGTCTGTTAAATGGTACGTAGGTGCTTTTTAATCTTTTCTCTTCGAATGTTTTCTCCGGATTCCAGTCAGCATCCACACATCCACACACTCCCCCAGTCATGCTCACATCTGCAGGCCATCAGTGCCAGGCTCTTTAAAAATCTTTTTGCAGACCCACCCACATTATTTCCCAATGACTCAGGGGGGATATCAAGGGTCGAGTCCCTCCCTCTTACAGGGCTTTGAAGATGTGGGATTCTTAATGGCTTTCAAGGTTATACCAGCTAAAATAAGACTGTTGTAATTATGCAGATGTGCATTTACTGTAGAACAACACGCCAGAGAAATGTATAGTAAGTGCTAAAGCCAGTTTCTTCTCGAATTTTGTTTCGGAGAAGAGAGACCAGACATGCAGGTTATTATTATTTTTTTTATCCCTTTTATGAGAGGTTGGTTAAAGATTTCAGAGCTGATAAATGACTTTCGATTGATAGACATCATTCAGGAAAATAGTTCAAGTCATTTGCTCCACCTAGAGGGGGATGTAACTTTATTTACAAAACCTCCTGGACATGCCATGGGGCCGTCTCGCCCTCTCTTGAACGTATGGAATTACACATCAACTGCATTCCTTTACGCGGTGTTTGTGCTGTATCTTCTTCTGGTCCACCATCACCTGCCCTCAACCCCTTAAAGGTTATCTAAAAAAAATTACATATACCAGAGGCATTCAAGTCGAGGGGGGGGGGGGGTTTGACTGCGCAGAATAACAGAACATGTTTAAGTTCTTTTATTTCTCAATATAATCCCCTGCTACACTAATGCACGTAAGCCAGTGTTTGTCCAGTGCTTGGATACCATCAAGGTAGAAAGTTTTCTCAGTACGCAGTAACGTCTGAAACGCTGGCCTCCCAGGAACTCCTTTAATGGCCCAAAAATTTGGGAATGGCTTGGCATGAGGTCAGGACTGTCCCGGCAGAGATCCTGTAATGTGCAGGTGGTGTTGGTGAATGATTGTGTGTACAGTTCTTACAGACAGATGCGCCTCTTCAGCAAGTTGCAGACAAGTTATTCATTGATTTTCAACAATCAGGCATGCCACTCTCTGAATGTTCACCGGAACGATTGTAGTGGGGTCCAAGCCACCTCGTCCGGGATCTGCATTAACGGACATACGGGATTCTTTCAAATATCTTCACCATTCAAATGTCTCATCACCGTACCGTGCTTTAAGCCTTCTCTAAATGTCAATCACATTCATCTCTTTACCAGAAATTTCATCACAAGTCCGGGTTTGACTGTTTATAGATTTGATAAGGCAAATGATAACCAATTAGGAACTAAATTGATGAAAAGTGCAACATGGTGGCCTGTAATAAATTTAGATCTGTTATTATTGGCAAATTGCTGTGCTGTAAGAGAAATAATGCACTTTGAGGAAACACGACATTAATCAATTAAAATAGCACCAGTGTGTAGTTTCTAAAAAATAAAAATAAAAACAAGAAACAAAAAATACATTTTATCCAATTTACTGTAATCAAATTGGATTTCATGACACCAAATATTAATCTCTCCCTAACAACTGATTCCATTAAGGTACTGAACATTACAGACAAGTTAGATCGGAAGAATTATGGAAATTATGTAACATGTGTTCGTGCTTGTTCTTCCTGGCAAGGATGTGTGATCTCAGGATGACCAGAAGGAGATACAGACTTCTGAGTCATTCATGGTGTTTATCGGGAATTAAAGACACGGCACTGTAGATAACGTCCCCTCCGCAACACACAGCTTTCTGCACAGCTTCCACATGGAGAGTATAAGCTATTAAAAAATAACAAAAGGCCACCAAAACATTTATCCATTAGTGGAAAAAGAAATAATGACCATGGAGAGAGAGAATGTGTGAGTCACCGTCCAGATCCAATAAATGGAATAAAGAGAAGAAAAAAACAGGATGCACATTACTGATACAGCCGATAAATCATGTAAGATGTCAGATGGTTTCATGTCTGTCCGCACCTTTCATTGTTCGTTTCATCAGTTTGTAAACTCTAATAGTTTTTAAAACTTTTTATGGAACTGTTATAACATTTTCTTTAATTTATTCAAATAATTAAAAATAAATATATTTTAACATACTTCATGATAATGGTGGTTTCATTGAACAATCTTTTAGTTAAGTTATTTCTAAATGCTTTATCATCCATAAGTTAAGCCGCTTGTTTAAGGTTTATACTGTATAGCAGACAGAGCGGCTCATCATCTCCACATCCAGCGCCGGTCATTTTGTCAACTAACCACATGATTCGTTTTATTTTTGTCCTAATTTGAGTTTTTTATTTTTATTTTTTTCACAATCTTGAAGAGTATGAGATGTTCTCGATGATTGATACTCTCAAGTGATCCAGCATGAGTTTGTGTCTTTGACAGAGGCTGTACATTGTTCTGGATGTAGCTGCTAAACACCGTACAATTGACTACAAATAGAATTGATTTCAACTTGACACTATGTTCCAGATAGAAAAGTGCAGCAATGCAACGCAAATTACATCATTTAAAGTCATTCGTTTGTGTTACATTTTAAATTCAATTCAATTCAATTCAGTTGTATTTGAATAGGAAAGTTTAACAGTGGACGTTGTCGCAAGGCGCGTTTACAGAAATAAAAATTTGGATATAAATTGAAAAAAAAAAATTTTTTTTTTAGATATATCAGTTTGTCTAAAAGGGAACCCACACTGCAAAAAATTACACCTTAGTAAGTAGAAATATATTGATTCTAGTCAAATTGATCTAAAATTCCTACACATTAGATTAAACTAATCACAGAATTATTAAGCAATAAGCAGTAAATGCTTAGCAAACTAGCAAAAGCACCTAACAATAAAAACTAGAAATGTATGCGTAAAATTTTGTCTAGAAATATGTTTAATAATCGTATATTTTGTTTGTTGAAATTTCTAGATATTTTTTAGTTTTTTATTTCATTCCAGATCTTTGAATATCATAGAATATATGAAATAACTCCCCTCTGGAACTCTGTTCTATAAGGTTGGAAGTGATTTTACTGTAGATAACAGGAAATGTGCTTCAGTTAACTAAGTCTTTTTTGTTGAGGCAAAAAAACTGTTTCCTGATGGAGACTTGGGGAATAATTTAAAAAAAGCAGTTTCATTTCTTAAACTGTTCAAGCAACTGCCCCTTTAATTTACACACCATCAGGAAACAAAGAGGATATGAATGTTTAAACAAGACGATATGAATATTAACACCTTTCTAGTGTAAATGCTCACACTCAATATTAACGTGTAAATACGCTTTTATCCAGCTTGACCGTTGAATTTTAATTCAATAAAAAGTTGTAGTTATATAGAAATATAAACATATTCATAGATTCAGTTAGCTACACTAAGCTAAAGTGCATTATTCATACTAACTAGAAGCATACAGTAGTTTCCTTGACAACATGCTTAGAGCCACTAAGGGATGTAGTGTTTTGTCTTCACGTTAAGTTCATGTCCTTGTGCGTTTTGTACCTGACAAACAAGAAATAAGTTAATCAGCCTTTTTAATAGCAATGGAGAATTTTCAGTCATCAATTGTGATTCTTTTGTGTGTTGATTCCCGTTTTGCCAAACCGACTTGAAATCGATTTTTAAATGATTTATTACGTTTGTACTAGAGTCGGTCAGCCAGTGACTGGAATCGGCTGTTTTGTGCCAAGTGCCCGAGCTTCTGAGTGGTGTGACAGAAACGTGGTTTTAAGGCTGTAATGCTTTGCTGTTTCTTTAGAATCCTGCAGGTGGCGCATTCTAAACTATTCACACATTGGCATCGCATAGGAGCGAAATTTTGTTTTTAAAAATAACAATCATGACAGATGACAGAGTTACGTGGTGCTCAGTAAAATGGAGTTTTTTCTTTAATTTAATTTGAAGTTAAATGTTAAAATCCTGTATTTTAAGTTAGTTTGGCTTTTTAAGTGAGGAAACTAATGCTGTATGGAATGGGCTACATATAATTATTCATGTTTACTTCAGGTGTGATGCTGAAGCTAAGTTATCAAACTTTTAACTTCTTACATAGCTTTTTTTAAAGTTCAAGTTCTTAAAATTGTAATAAAATAGGAAATATCGAATCAGGATATTTATTTAGACTTACAGAATCACAATATTAATCAAATTTGCGCCGTGATATTGTTATAATATCGTATCAGACAGTGTCCGGTGAGTTCCATCACTTTTCACATGTTAAAAAGTTGTTGCGACAATGCATATTGATAAGCCACAATGCTTATGGGACAAAACTAGAGCATTTTTCAGCAAGACAGATCAGCTGAATCTTCACCTGTACAAAAATGAAACTTTCAAAGAGAAAAGTACTAATCTGGAGGAGGCTTGGTTATGCTCCGGGGCTGCTTAGCTGTGTCTGGCACAGGGTGTCGTAAAGCTGAACAGAGTTTAAAGAAACCTCTAGACTATCAAAGCACTCTGGAGTGCTGGTGTCAGAAAGCTAAGTTTTACTTACAGCTCCTCCAACAGGATAATGTTGATCACGGGGCAGCTGGTTTACATGAACAGAAGTAACAGAAATAAAATATATATATATTTATTTAAAATTGTTTGTTCATAATTTTTTTTAAATAATACATGATAGTGTGTCTTTTTTTTTTTTTTTTTTTTTTTTTTAATAGAAATTGAATTCATTTAAACCTGACAATATGTTCCAAATATAAAGGGCGGGAATTAAAATGCACATTTAATGATTTGAAGTCATTAGTTTGTGAGTTTGTATTACCCTCCATAAACTTTCAATTCAATTCATATTTATTTGTATAGGTTTAACAGTGGACATTATTCCAAAGTATGTTTCAATAAAACAAAAATGGATCCTGTAACCCCTGACGGACAACTGCAGGTAAGAGTGGTGAGGAAATGTCCCTGAGAGAACATGATGAAGAGACTTTGAAAGGAACCAGACTAGAAACAACAACAACAAAAAAACATGCTCATTTTAGTAAAGCCAGATAGTGTGACCATAAAATTAAATAAATAAATAAATAAATAAATAAATGAACAAATAAATAAATAAATAAATAAATAAATAACTGGAAATGTTCTGGGGCTGCTTTGCTGCGTCTGGCACAGGGTGTTTAGAACCTGAGCAGGGTAGCATGAAATCTCAGAAAGACTGTAAAGGACATTCTTAAATGAAATGCTGTGTGTCAAAAAGCTGTCAACAGATCGGCAAAACACGTACACTTGGGCAATCAGAAAATCGGAAACCAAAATATTGTAGAATATTATAGAGAATAAATCAACAAGAGTGAGTAAGATTAGCAACATGTGGGGAAAATGACAGATAATTTTGACTTATCCCAAAGTGTCTAGATTAAATTACGGAGAAAATTAGGAAAAATCCCAAGAAAAATAATAATTGAATTAGTAATAATAACGGGTTGTGCCATTCTCTGGTTTTCAGTTAGACAACAGTGGAATCTTGGTGGAATAAAAATTTGTTTTCTCCTTTTGAGGATAAATGATCTCACTGTGGCTCACTTGAGTCCCAAACCCTTAGAAATGGCTTTGTAGCCCTTTCTCATCTGATCTTGAATTGCTTTTAGATTGTGTTGCTTTTTTTTTTTTTTTTTTTTTGGATCTAAAAGATTAGATCCTTTAACAGGTTTCACTTTGTCAGACAAGTTCCATTTAAGTAATTTCTTGATTCAGCGAGGCCTGGTTGTGGCAAGTGAAATTTAACACAGATTTACAAAAATCACAGTTAATTCGTGATTAAGGGATCAGTTACTTTTTCATATAGGGTCAGGTTGGTTTGGACACCTTTTTTATTTAATAAACGAGATCATAATTTGAAAACCCATCATTATCTTTGTGTTATATAAAATTTAGCTTGATAAACTCAGTATGAAAAATATCACGCACAGATACTCAGATACTCAACAACCAAAGACTTTTTTACAGCACTAGGTAGGGATGGAACTCACCAGTCACTGTCTGATATGATGTTATAACAATATCAGGGTGTAAATTTGATTAATATTGTGATTCTGTAAGTCTAAATAAATATCCTGATTTGATATAATATTTTTATATTGTATTTATATATATATTGTGTATACTGTATATAATCGTCCTGAAACTCACAGATGTGTGTCATTTAAATACGTGTACTGTGCACATGCTTCCAACAGTCTGAGAACATCTTCCACATTACACAATCTTTCAGGAAGCAGAGATGTTTTGCAAGATGTAACTGGCAGCATGTTCATGTTCAGTATGTCTATCATTTCCTGTAATTGTAATTCTTCCAAAAATCACAAGGATCACAAATTTATGAAATTTAATTAATATACTGGAGCTCAGATAGGAATGTGTTTAATATTATATCTGAGTTCATTATTGCTAATTGCTATTATTGCTATTGTTAATTAATTTAGATGTGAAAAATCTTTATGCGATTTAAGTTTATTCATAGCAAGGCAGGATTCATTCTCATAGTTTTAATAGCCCTAATAACATCTAACATCACCAATATTTTGTTCTACATGAAAAATAACAAATAAAAAATATGAACAAATGTTTAAACTGCTTTTATATATAATATACAATATATGGGTTAATGTGTTATGACGAGGTTTGATTTATCTTTCCAGCATTCTCACTTGTAATATATTCTATTCATTTTTTTGTACTTAAACTGCATTCGCTTTATATAGTAAACACTTCTGTTCATGTAGTATGTAGTATGTAGTAGTGAAGATAAATGTGTTATAGCACCAGGCTTGGCCATGTCCTTGAGGTTATCATGTTGATGTACAGTGCATCCGGGAAGTTCTCACAGTGCTTCACTGTTTCCACATTTTGTTATTTTACAGCCTTATTCCAAAATTGATTCATTACATTATTATCCTTATTATTGCTGTAACATAACAAAATGTGGAAAAAGTGAAGCGCTATGAAAACTTTACTTTTCTGGATCTCTAGCTTTATCTTTATTTGTTTTTTTGGTAGCCTTGGCCGAGCATTTCTCTACAGATTGTTCTTGACTAACAAGCATATATTAGTGTATGTTATTCCATCAGTAACGTATACAGTCCCAGTGATAATAATCATTATTATTATTAGGTTTTTATTATAAACCTCAGGTTTGGGATTACTGCAGTTGGTAGTTTTGGACCTCCTGTTAGAAAAGTGTGCAGTTCCACAGTTAAACACTAGGTGGACATACACGCACAAACACCAGGATTTTTATTAATTACGTACACCAAACAGCCATAACATTATGACAACCCAGCTAATATTGAGTAGGTCCCCTTTTTGCCATAGAAACAGTGATGCACTGTTTGTTCGGAAATCTTTCTATCACAACCAGTGTTAATTGTTTCAGCAACTACAGTCACAGCTGCTCTTCTATTGGATTGAACTACACGGGTCAGTCTTCACTTTCCATGTGCAACAGTGATCCTTATGGCTGCCCATGACCTGGTCGCCAGTTCACTGGTTTTACTTCTTTGGATCTCTTTTGGTTTGTCCTGACCATTGCAGACTGGGAACACACATTTCTCTGGCCCGTGGCAATGTCACTTACATCCGTACGTTTGCCTATTTTTTTCTGCGTCCAACACATCGACTTCAGGAAAAAAGGTTAATTTGATGCTTAATATATCCTGCAACAATATTATTTTAATTGCAGCTACTGTGACAAGGGCCAAATTGTGATGGCTAGATAACTGGGTCAGAACATTATGGTAACTGTGCTTTAGGGTTGGTGTTAGAGTTATGATTGGGATCACGGTTAATATTACCATTAGTGTTGGGGAGTCTTTTTAGAGCGGTGCTTAAGACGTCAGAAAACTTTTAAAATTTAAACCTGATGATGAGTTTTGATCCTTATGTATAAGCATAACTCTTTATACTCGCACGTGATTTGAGTATAATTGACAAGGCTGCTGACATAAACACCATTTCTGCGCAGTAGAGGCTGATAGAGCTTAAGATTTCGTTCATGTTCGGATATCACCACTAGATGGAGGAATGCCCCCTAGTTGCAGGTTCTTGGGCATCTTAGGTATCTGGGTCCATGCTTTAGGTAAAGCTAACAGGGTGATACAGGAGGGTGTTGCTTTTTCGAACAGATTAATTAGAGATGAATCATAAGCTCTACATCTCTAAAATTGACCTTTATCACACACCTGAAGCCATAAACGATTCAGCCTAAAGTGTCCAAGTATGTTGTTGCTAGTCTTTAAGGTGCTCTGATAGAAGGGGTCGCCACAGCAGACTATCCAACCTGCACACTCAACTTGGCACAAGTTTTACGGCTGATGCCCTTGTTGATGTAATTCTCATATTACATCCGGGCTTGAGACCGGCACTGCATCCAGCGTTTGGGGATTTGGGCATTGGGTGGGAATTGAACCCGGACCTTCTGCATGGCTGTCGCAAAACCTACCACTGAGCCACCAATGCCCCAAAGGCGTGTACGTACAGTATGTACAGATTTAATGCTCAGTGTCATGTCTTTATTGGAAAATAATCAACAGCGTGGTAAATCAGAGTTAGTGTTATCATGGCCAAATTGATTACTAAGTGGTTTATTTCTCTTATACAACAGCAATAATATTGATAATAATAATAATATTAATATTATTATTAATAATAATAATAATAATAATAATAATAATATACACTATGCATAAAAACTAAGAAAATATAAACAAATTTAATAGAATACATTTAAAAGTAAAATCCACAAATTTCATAAAATAATATGCAAATAAAAACTAAAATAAATAACAAAACTCATTAAAAAACGCCATATAATTCATGAATATATACTGTATAGATACACAGTATAAGATATATTAAAAGATACATACCTTCATTTCATGTCTTTTTCTCAACCCTGGCCTTGATCATAATTTAAAAAGCAAATAATTACACATCATACATTTGTAAAACATTAAACCAACACATGCAGCTGGCAAATGATTTCATGCTAACAGAAATTTTCACTCCGGATCGTACGCAGGGTTTCATGCGACTCATGTGAGTTCGAGCCGAGATAAATTTACTCTGTGTTTAATCGCAGCAGGGCCGTGCGCTCCACAGCTCCCAGTGAGCATTTAAGACATACTGGAGCTTTAACGTGTATGGAACGTGAGCATGGTGTGTGTGAGAGCAGATGTGTATAAACCTCCTCTATTTTGCAAAGCTCCATAGTGATGTAGCAATTAGCGTGAAGCCGCTCGCATTGTTTTCGGCAGGCCCGTAATCTGAATGAGACGCACAGACTTTGTAGATTAACACAATGTGGATTTTCTCCAGTGTTTTGTTCTTCCTTTTAGCCTCCTTTGCAGAAGGGAAGGCAAATCCAGGCTCAAACAAGAGCTTTGTGCCGAGACGCTGCATCGGAAATGATGTGCAAGTGGCGACGAGTGCATCGGAATAACAAAAGGTACTTTCGATTTTTTTTGTTTGTTTGTTTTCTTTTTTCCACCATAATCGTAATTTCACTCTGAATGCGGAAGCGGAAACGGTTAAGCCGGATCAAATGCCTAAAGTGCTGCATTCTTTGAAATCCCCTGTCTTATTGGGGAGGTTTGGGACTTTAGCATCATGTTTGGGGAGTTATATGATTACTCTTCATTAGATATTCCAGTACCGTGATACAGTTATTCCTTTGTTGTCAAACATTCATTTATTTTTCTATCTGCAGTAACAAGAATCGTTCGACCTGCTCGTATGGTCGTTTTTAGGATGTTAAAAGAAACCGGTGAACTCCGGTGAGCCTGCTAGCATTTAAGTGAATTGCCGTGCATTCAGACCTGGTGCACACTTTCAGTTACAAACATTATCAAGTAATGTTCTCTTGATTCACAATAATAAGATACGCACTTGAAACCGACCTATATGGAAAGACTTAGAGCTTACATTTATCTGCCATTTTTCATTCCAGACTCTTGCCTTGGAATTACTTACTGCATTCCACAGAAAGCCAGAAAACACATTTGCACCTCACACACACACACACACACACACACATACAAATAAATAAATAAGTAAATAAATAAGTAAATAAATAAATAAATAAAGCCCACACACCAAAAATGTTCCTCATGGCCTCAGGATAAAAAATAGATGTAAGGCTTCTAATTACAGTCTCTGCTGTAGATATTTCCCTCATGAGGGCCAGGAGTTATTTCACTGTGACACACACACACACACACATACACACACTCAGGGGTCTGCTAACCAGGGCAAAGGAAATACTTTGAGCTCCTCCATAGAGATCCATTTTTATGCCAAATTCTTCAGGCTGGTGGAGCAATTCGGTCATTTTGGTCACGTTCTACTTCTTCCATCTGAATCAGATTAGAATCAGTGCAGATCAAATTCAAATCAAATTCAAATTTTATTTGTCACATACACAGTGAAATGCTTAGGCGACTGCCCTGACCTTAAAACAAGACTATTAATAGGAATAATATAAAAAAGTTACTTTATCTAAGAAAGAATATCTATATAGGAAATAAATATTAAAACAAAAGTAAATTTGAGAAAAAAAAAAAATATATATATATATATATATATATATATATATATATATATATATATATATATATATATAAAAGTAAATTTAACTAGGAAAGAACAATTTTAACTAAGAAAGAATAAAATATCTGTATAATACAAAATACAAAATATACACCATAAGAAAGATATAAAAAAATATATAAGAAAAATAAGAAAAAACTAGCGGTACAATAAAAAATATAGAATTATGGGAATGGAGTGAACGTAAAAGAACGGAATGTCCAGGGGTGTGCAAATATGCAGTAAAGTGTCTATGAAGGTGGTTAATAGAACAGGTGGTGTAAACATATATATTAAATGGTACAACTGCCATTTTTCAGTTAGTTTTTTGCTTGTGTGTGTGTGTGTGTGTGTGTGTGTGTGTGTGTGTGTGTGTGTGTGTGTGTGTGTGTGTGTGTGTGTGTGTGTTTGGGATTAAAAGCTTTGACTTTTCACATTCATAATTACTAAAATCACTCAAATTGCTCAATTACTTACAAATCATACTTACAAGTGACTTTTATCTGACTCCAATATGGACGCGTCTGAAATGACACACACACACACACACACACACACACACACACACACACACACACACACACACACACATTGATACGTCTTTGCTCACATTATCTACATTAAAACACATAATTTGTTAAAGCACTTATTTTAGTTGAAACAACACGGATGCAATTTTAGCAATAAACTACAGTATGCTTGGAGTTTTGTTCTGGACAATGACGAGCTGTATTTAAAGTCGACTGTATTTGTTGTGATCCAGAAGAAGGACGAAAGCCAGGCGACCTCTGGCGCCGCTATAGATCCCCGCGCTGCAGGTGCCGACTACTCGTCCAACACATAAGCAGAATTCCACACTGCCCATTCTCATCCGAGTCACATGACCTGGGATCAGATATGTATCCAATCTAGGAACACCTCATGAAGTGACTCAGATCTGATCTGAAAAACATCAGATTTGTGCAGTCAGTCAGCCTCGAAAAAAAAAAAATCTGATGTGTGTATTTATATTAGGGTAAAATAAAAATGAGAACGGAGTCATGAATTGTGAACATACCATACTGTATATATACAAAATGTTTGAATATTCTCACAAATCACTTTCAATATTTCACACAGTATTTTCTAAGATTTCAAGATCGTACAGGTTCGGAATGAAATTCTGGAATGTGCAAAAGGCCCTAAAGCAGTAAATGAGGTTAATCAGAGGAACTTTTAATGTTCAGCGTTACCAACAAAGCCCACATTGATTTCCTTTAACCTCCTCCTCCATTCCAATGTCTTTTTGATTGTGTCAAGAGTCAGATTTGCACCTTAATCTGTTTACAGTAGGCTGTTCAGCAAGGCCTCAATAAGGGGGAAAAAAGAGAGAGAAAGGTGAGTGCCACCGGTGCTTTGGGCTTAAGTGACAGGTAAATTACAAGTTAAGTGGAGAACACCGGCTTTTAACAAGAGGCTTCAGGCTCCTGCAAATCCTCCTTAGTCTCTAATCTGAATACAAAAGCTGAAGGAGGGGACGGATTAAATTTGACCCCTGAATGAGGCGTTTGTTCTCGCTGAAGTCCCACTTTAGCCAGGTTTCCTTTCCCTTTTGTGTTTTTTTTTTTCTCTTTTTAATAAAACAATGAATTCTTCCCGGTCGCTCATTTTCCCTAGGACAAAGGAGAACACAGAGTCTCTCGTCCCCTCCCCTCACACTCCTGTTTTAGAGAAAGACTGTTTATTTAATTGGGGATGAAAAGGCGAAACGCTGCGCTGCTATCAGCAGCACAAGGAAAACAAATCCGGCCTTCTTCGGCGGTTAGCAGAAGGCTGAAAGCAGAGACAGGACAGGAGAAAAGTGCTTTTTTCGGGTTGTCAACGTTTTAGAGGCTTAGAGTCAGAGTGATCCGGGGCTCAGGACGGAGGAGTCGGGTGTTAGAGAAGCAGAGTGACTCCTGATAGAAGGTGTTTGCAGCTCAACTCCAGCAGAATCGTCCTCGCGCCTGGGAAGAGGAGAGAGATAATTGATTCTCCAAAAGTTTCCTGTACATTTGCAGGATTGACTGGGTTTAACACGGAAATACACACACACACACACACACACACACACACACACACACACACACACACTGAATAAAAGACACAAGAAAAAACTTGCATTGTCAGTTATCTAGCTGCAAGGAATCTGTGGGGAGACAAGTCTTACAAGTCCTACACAAAAAAAAAGAACAGCACACACACAGCCCTGCTGAGAGCTTTGGGATGATTAATTATTCTACATGCGTCCCTCTATACTGTAAAACTAATCAGTAAAACTTTCTATAAGATTCTATGAATTTGTGTTTTCTCTTGAGATGTCTCACGTGCACAGACACATGGAAACACACACACACACACACACACACACACACACACACACACACACACACACATTACAAAGGTCTTTCTCTCTTTGAAATAAGACAGACTATGAATTATGGATCATGTGTCCCAGCATACACGAATAACCTGAACACCTAAATGAAACTAATGATTTAGCTAAAACAAGTAGTGTTTAAAATGTTTTCTGCAAACAACATAAAAGCAGAATGAGAGTGGAAATCACACAAACATCAAAATTACCATAAACATTTCCATCAACTAACATAAAACATAAACTTCCTTTCTGCCAAGTTGTGTGCAGATCGAATGGTCCAATGTGGCGACCCCTTAATGGTGTGTGTGTGTGTGTGTGTGTGTGTGTGTGTGTGTGTGTGTGTGTGTGTGTGTGTGCATGCATATGTGGGTGTCACACTGTTATATATTCCTTCTTTCCTTTTTCTCTTTTGCTTTTACTTTTTTATATTTCTCATGGTCTTCCCTTGGGCCATTTGTTGTTTATTCTTTTGCTCTTTCTTTTCCTCATCCTTCCTTCTTTGCTTCCTTCTTTCTTTCATGTCTTTCTTTGTGTTTTGCTTTAATCATATTTTGCTTTATATATTTTTTGTCTAGATCATCTTTCTTGCTTTCTTTATTTCTTAATTCTTAATTTTTTGCTTTTGTAACTGTCTATTTTTTTTTTATTTTAACAGTCTTTTTCCAACTTCACCCTCTCTCATGCATTTCTTTCTTCCTTCCTTCCTTTCCTCCTTCCTATCTTTTTTCCCTTTTGCTTTTTGTACACTCTTTTTTTTACTTTTTCTGTCCCCCTCCTTCTCTGTACCATTTTTCTTCCTTCTAACCGTGCTTCCTTCATGTATTTACTTGTCTTTTTCATTTATAATTCTCTCTAACTTTTTCATATTTTCATTCTCTTTTTCCTTACTTCCCTAATTCCTTTCTTTCCTCCTTCAATGTGATTCTTTCTCTTCAGCTGTTGTCACTGTCTCTTTCTTTAATTTTTGCTTTGTTTTTGTCACTCTCTTTTTTCTCGTTTGCTTTTATCACTTTCTTTCATTTGTTATTTTTCCTTTGTCGTCTTTTTTCACTTCCCCCTCTACACTGAGAAATGAGGTATCCCTCAAGGATTAATCTTCGGCCCATTAAAAAAGTGTTTTTGTTTGTTTTGACGCTGGTGATTTTAGAAGTAAGAAATAAACAAATCCAGTCGTCTTATGTAAGCAGAAAGAGAAAAGAAATCAGAGGTGATCTGAGGGAGGAGAAACATAAAGATCTGGTCCATGCAAACAGTTTAGTCTCTTTGCCTGTCTTGCATGTCACCTGCAGACAGAAACTCTGGTGATTTTCCAGTGATTAAATAATTTAAAATTATTTCATCTGTCAGTGTCATGGCCACTGAAACATCCTGCGCACATACTCAGATGTGTCTGTGAACTCTGTCTGTGGTTTACATCAGACATCATCTTCACTCTGATAATTTCCCAATACCGGCGAGTTAAGGTGAGTTTGATTTTTTTATTTTTATTTTTATTTTTTTGGGCATCCTTTAAAAACCTTAAAGGCTGTACAATGTACTTACCTTTGCAACAAAATAAGAAAATCTCACTGTACTTGGTTAAAGATCAATGCTTCTGCACATGACTTAGTGTTGCAAATGTTTAAAAATAGTCACAATGTGACTATTTTCAAGGAAGACATGCTGCTTGCCCACTGAACATGCTACAATTTCTTAATGCTGTACAGGGAAAAAGGTGATGTTACAGGAAATAAATATTACCTACCAAAGTCTAGAGGTGGGCCTACATATACTTTGTTACATATTTCATGTATCTGTACTTTATTTGAATAGTGTTATTGGAGGTTAATTTTGATTTTCACTCTACTCCAAAGAACAGCATATATTTGTACTTTTACTTAGTTACATTTACGCATGGCATTGTGTTACCAAACCACAATTGTGTGTAGGATTTGCAGGGGGAATTTTCTGACCTGCTGACTATTATGCGCAGTTGCATAGTTTACTGTGAAAATGCCTACTGGACGTTACACAGGCCCTGTGCCTTCCATACTTTCCATACTTTTACGGTTCAAGGTTCAAGTACATGATTAAATGGAGGACTCCTACTTATGCTTGTGTAATATTTGCCTTAGGGATTCTCTGCTTTTACTGAAATATAAGTTTCGTGTACTTCACCCACCTCACCAGAGTCACAAAAGGTATTCTCTTTGATGATGTAATTCAAGGTTCGTGTTATATTTGTAATAGTGATCCTGGTATTGAGACGTTGCAGATATTTCAAGATGCTTATTTTGGTCACATTTTCTCTGACACAAAATGCACAATATTGTGTTGGCAATGCTTCACAGGCAGGAGAGACAATGAAATTGCTAACAATCTGAGCGGAATTATCCAAGATTAACCCTCTATATGGGTGATATACTGTATTGCATACACTTATCTCAATGCTGCTACACAGACTTGAGAGAAATATGAATGTGTCCCACCAGCACACAAACAACAAGCAAATCGAGAACGCTTAAATATTAACAAGAGTCTATTATTGTCTGTAATAGCCTCCCCATTCTTTATCAGTTCACTCATCCTTCCATTTCCTGCTCTCTGTTTCTCTGTGCTGATGACTCAACTCAGTCGTCTGTTTCAGGTTTGATGTGATGTCTGGTTGCCGTTCGCTCTATGTGGGTAGAAAGCTGATGAACCGAACAAAGAGGTGGAAGTGTGAAGTCATTGTTAATGACACCTATTTCCCCCTATTTTCTGTGTATGTGTGTGTATGTGTGCATGTTCCAAGCCATCATAGTTATCTTGCATTCTGGCAGTATCCACATTTCCTCAATGCACAATTCAGTTGCACTTTTGACCTCAGAGCACCTCCTCAGTCCAGCATCTAAAGCTCTATACAAATACAATAAAAAAAATTTCACTGAACTTAATTGCATTTAATTACTTAGATAAATGTAATTATTTAATCCATTTCTTTCTATTAATGCTAAATAGACATATCATTGTTGTTTAAATAAATTTCCTCATATTTAATTAGACACAAGCCATTTTAGTCATTCTTTCTGCCCTACAAAGAATATCTCTGCAGTAAATCTGATTAAGCATGACTGGCATTCTGGGACTGTTTCTCTAAGAAGTCCATTCATCCTAACACACTTGTAAATTCTCATTTTTGGAATTCCAAGGTTAATCTCTCATCTTTGTCCTTAAAGAGGTCGAAAAAGGACAGAGAAGTTTAGGTACACCACAACATATCCTTCGGAAACATTCACAGGCCAAAATCGATACACAACCTGGTCAAAACTACTGCTTGAACCGTTTTGCACTGATCCATTAGCTAACAGGTTTAATGAGGCTAAAACTAATTTGCTTTATTCTCATTCTAAGTTCACATTTTAAACTCGTTAAATTACTTAACCAAGCGAAAAGGAGACGGCTTGGAGGAGGAAGTCTGTTGTAGAAGATAGACAAGTTGTACCTTTTGATCTTAGAATGAGGAGGTGATCTAACATCATGACATAAATCCAAGAAGTTTAAGTAAAGAGCAGCACTGTGTGTGTGCTACATATGCATATTGGAACCTAATTGGCTGTTGTATTTAATGATGCAATAACATGTAGTGTTTAACACTGAAGCTGCTCAGATGCAACTGTAAGGTGGGTGAAAGCACATCGTTTTGATTACAGTGGAATTTCTAAAACTTGACAAATGCAGAACCTTTCAGAAAAAAAAGATGAAAATGAGGACGTAAAGTGTTTAAAAGAAACAGTTTAAAAGAAACAGCCTCCATATATTTTTACCCTCCCGGATATTCGGGTTACAAAATGACCAACTGCATCTGTGTTGCAGAGTGTGTGATCGATAGCAAACGATCCAAAGAAAGCATTATCAGTCCTCGAGTTCTTAATTGAAAGGATTCAAAAACCTGTTCAGGGTGTACCAAAGAAGATATGGTTAACTGGCTTGGTGTGCACGTTATAGTCCTGGTCAGTTATAGTGATCATGCAATATGACATTGGGAACTGATGAAAAACATGGTGTCTCAAGTGAAATTGTAGAACTACAAGCCCCGAGTTTATGTTGAGCAACAGGGCCATTCTGACAGCTCAATACAGAGTCTTCCATGGATCGAGGAAGTGATGCCTACATCAACATCTAAGAGGTTTTTCCAGGATGATAATGAACCATGAGCTAAACCAGGACAGTGGCAAGGGTGCGCTAAATATTCTTGCATGCATGGAAATAGAAAAGGAATAAAGAAGTGAGATGATTATAGCTAAGAGGTGTGTGTGTGTGTGTGTGTGTGTGTGTGTGTGTGTGTGTGTGTGTGTGTGTGTGTGTGTGTGTGTGTGTGTGTGTGTGTTGGGATAGTTGGAGATTGGCATGTATATAAAAATAGTGGGATATGGAGGCATATTAATCTGACTTAAGAGCGAGAAGGACCTCACAAAATGGCTCAGGCAAATAGAGCTTATGGAAAGCAAAAGAAAAGCCTTGCATTTTCTTTCATTTCTTCTGCTCAAGTAAGCTTCTTCAACTTCTTCTTTTTTTTTTTTTTTTGGTAAAACAGCCCTACTTCTCAATCCACTTAGTGAACATGACAGAGATGGTCTTGGGGTAACTTCATGCATTGTCAGCTACATTAAGATAAACAGAGCCAAAGTAATTAATCTGTTCTTAACCACAATTTAAAAAAGTAACTTCACTTTAATTATTTTTCAATTAGTATAATGATGGGTTCAGGTTAAGGTAAGAAGAATTAATAATGTAAGGTGGCAGAAAAAGTCATATTTGTGAAAAAGGACAGGTGAGCACAAGAACAAATCCAAAACACTTTATGTGATCAAGATGGAGAGACAGGCGGTGGACAAACAGAGTGGCAAAGACCGAAATAAATGAAATTAATTACAATTACAAATCTAGGGCTAGGATTTAGGATTGTTTTTAAGGGATATGACTGGGATTAGCTATAGGTTTGGGGTTGGAATTGGGTTCATGCTTAGGGTTGGGGGAAAGGTTGAAGTTAGTCAAGGGCTGAGTTGGGGGGTTGGGGTAGGCTTTAGGTTTAGGGTTATGGATTCAGGTAAGGTGGTGGAGTTGGGGTTAAGGTTAGGGGTTAGGGTTTGGGGCTAGGGCTAAGGTTTAGATGTATGGAAAAGGGTTCAGGTTAGGGTAAACGGTAAAGTGTGGGGTTAGGGTTAAGGTTTAGGGTTATGGGTTCAGGTAAGTGGTTGGGGTTGTGGTGATTGTTAGGGTGTGTTTGGAGTTGTGAATTAGACTAAGGGGTTAGAGTAAGTGTAGGGGTTCGGGTTTGAGGATGACTTAAGAGGTTATAATGCTTCTTATAAAGTAAAAAGTTGCATATCTCACAACTTTTCATGTTAAAAGTGATTTCCTGGTGAATTGTTTTGATAGGTTTGTAAGTTTTGCTTCCAACTGCTGTCCAGTGTTACAAAACTTAGTCTTAGTGTACACTCAATTTAATCCAATATGGGAATTGTTTCCATTTATATTGTTTATAATTTGGGAAGTAAGACCAATTTCAGTAAGTCCGGCCAATGTTCCGTCCTCGCTAGCCCTTATGTTGCGATATGTAATAAGAATTTTAGCATTTAATTTTGCTCTCTATGACCTCATGATGTTCTAATAAAACACACGCACATGCAGATTCTCCCGCTTCAGCCTCCCCAGTGTTAGAGTAATGGAGACAAATTCACCAGGAAAAAAGCTCCTAATCTGAGAATATTGGCAGGAGTGAGGGGGCTGAGGGGTTTTAGGAGGAGCTGCAGAAGCTCATCTTCTCACCTGCAGCTCCCCGGCAGGGTGACATTTTTCATGTGGAGTTTCATTAAAATACCCACATGGCCCTTAAAGGTGTGTTTTGCAACAAATCGAGATGTTGTGGCATATAGAGCCGACACACACCACACACTTGGACAGTTTCATCAATAAAGTATCTACTTATTATTATTATTATTATTATTATTATTATTATTATTATTATTATTGTTGTTGTTGTTGTTGTTGTTGAATTGGTGAATATTGAAACGCTGCCTTTACCCCAGATATATTTGATTAGCCAAGATGTGTTTTATATATTTGGTCTTAGAGATTGTTCACTCATTGTTCCTTGGCTAGTTAATGGTTGATTTTTACTGAAGGAGCTTATATTTAAAATAAAATCTAAAATGAACTAAACAAAGAATACTAAACATTATTAAAGTTTTTTAAAATTAGATGCATGCTTAGTTCTGACAGTGGGCACCACCCAAATAATACCTACTCAGCAATAGCTGAGTATAAAAAAAATAATGGTCTTTTCTGTTGTTCTTTTGTTTTTGACAGATTTGTTAGATGGAGTCAGCTAGTGTTTGTATACATATAAATTGAGTGAACCTAATAATTTTAGCTAGATGCTTAAAATATACCTATTAAACTTGCAATCGTTCTAAGCATAAGCAAACATTATCAGTCTATTACAAAGAATTGTTCATCTGCTAAACAAACAATAATAATAAGCTTTGTGCTCAGTGTTCAAACTTTGTCATTCTTTTTATTATTCATGGTATTCATTGTTCGCTGCTCAGCTATGTAATGCACACATTTAGCAGGACTTTGCTCCACCGGCCCCGCCTGGCTCCTTTGCTGAATCCGAGCAGTCAGGCAGTTCCTCGGCCCCTGAGGCCACAGACAGCGGCATGCACAGATCAATCTTCCTGTGACACTTCATTTAGACTTTGTTAATGTGGACTTAGGCCTCATTACGCCTATTGGCAGGTCCTGACAGTCCAGAGAAACGCCAGCACTTATCCATCCTCCTGGGAAGCAGCTTGTATTTGAATGGACCAGATAAGGCTTATCCAAACGCTCACAAAGCTGAATAAGTCATTTGCCTTTTTTTTTTCCCTTCCTCTAGCCCATTTTCATTCGACACAGTCATCAATATTTTCAGTTTAATAAAACCATGCGTAAGGTTTTTTTTTTTTTTTTTTTTTTTTTTTTAACCCGAGAATGAGGATAGAGTGTGGAGTGCTGTTATCAGCTAATGAGAAATCCTCCACGCTATTACAGCATCTGAACTGCACTGTAGGCATCTGAGTTAATACTAATAATAACAATAACGGCCCAGGTCCATCTTCAGACACTTCAGGCTTATAAATCTAAAGAGCTGATGTGTCTTATACACAAGCATGCCCTGTTAAACTGCACAAGTGGTCATCTACGTTAGCTACATTTACATTTCTGGAATTAGATAGACATCCAGAGAGATTTGATAATAAAATGTAGAAAAAAAAAATAGCTAGTTAACACTAGCATATAATAACTTGGTTAGCATTACAACAGAGAACTGTCACTTGAGAAAGCATGAACACCTAGCTAGCTAACACGTTTGTGTGTAGCTTAGCATTGCAACAACAAACATATAGCTAGCAGGTAGCACCATTTAAGTAGCTCTGAGGCAGAGGAAGAGAAACTTTTTTTTTTTTTTTTTTTTTAACTAGCTATAAAAAACTATGCGAAAAAATGCTAGCTACCATTACAACAACAGCTGCTGGAGGAAAACATATACAGCCAACTAGATAATAAACCCATAAAGAAAAGAGGTCAAATAAAACGAACTGTAGGGAAATGTTGGAAAAGCTGAACATAAACAGCTTATTATAGCTAGCAGAAGTGGTGACGGGCTTACTGCACGCATGTACACTAAAAGCACTATAAAAATAACTTGACAAGCTAATATGTAAGAAATAAAACACTCAGTGCCATGTTGTCAAAGAAAAATAATCAGTGTTGAGTTTCTGTTATGATCTTTTTCAGGTCAAGTCAAATGTGATTTTATTGCCATTTCAACCATGTACTGTACAGTTCAGTGCACAGTGGAACAGAACAAAGTACTTCCAGGACCAAGGTGCTGCTGTACATACAACATGAAATTAGCAACATAAATTAATAACAACACGTCACCCTAACCTTTTAATTCTTCTTACACCACCGCAATTTGTAAAAACAAAAAAACAAACGAAACCCTAATTTCATATTTCTTATCATTTGTTTAGATCTTATTCTTCTATAATTCTGTATAAATGGTGTTATAGAAAAAATCCTATAGAACATTTAGAACAAATGTTCTCCAGGGCAATTGGAAAACTATATTCTATAGAATTGTTAAAGATTTATTTCATATAACATTTTACAGGGTTTGGGGAACCAAACCCTGTGTGTGTGTGTGTGTGTGTGTGTGTGTGTGTGTGTGTGTGTGTGTGTGTGTGTGTGTGTGTGTGTCGAGGCGACCGTTCGCTCCCTGATACTGACCGGGCGACTCTGAGGCTCATTGATACCTGTTTTAAGAAGCTTTGCACTCTGGAGGAAATTTAATCCCATTCCAAAGCCTCTTTCTGCCTCTGAATCAGTGTGTGTGTGTGTG
>JAAGKR010003392.1:51749-75457 GCA_011419295.1 Clarias macrocephalus | reverse complement strand
GCTCCTATTTTAGCCTAAACGTAGACTAAAAGTGATTTAGAAAATCTCTTAGAGCAACTGAGTAAGGAAAGTACAAAAACCTTTATCTTAGTGAGGAGGTCTTGAAATACGCACTTTGTGAAAATAGAATATAATAGAATAGGCAGTGAAATCATAATGTTTGTATATAATGAAATTGTATAATCATGATTATAGGCTACTTTATGCAAAGTTTCTGTTATAGGCTAAATATTTTAAAGCTAATTAAAACAGCCAAATGTTGAAAATGTGTCTACTTTTGAAGCAACCAATTTCCACACAGTAGTGACTATATTAAAGTTCTTACATTTCTTTATCATACTGATGTTATTACTTGTAGTCCATTTCAGATTGATGGAAGCAAAATGACTCAGCTTTTACCAATTTACATGATTTTAGGACAATCTATTTCAGTTGCACTTTTGATTGGTATGTAGTCAACAATCCAAGAAAACAAGAAAACCAAATTGGACAGAAGAGCAGTATTTACTTTTAGCTTTATGTTTAGTATTTGAAGAATACTTCTTCTTTCCGCCATTTTGTCCTCTGCTATAGAAACTATTAAGCCTCTTAAAAGTCCTCCGCTCTACACTTAACAAATTTTACCTTAGGAGCTGTTTTTAGGGCTAAGATGTTTTGTGAGTCATTTTTATTTTTGCTAAAATTTAATCCTAAATTTAAGGGGAAATTCTAAGAAAATGCCATGATTCTAAGGTTTTTCTTAGAATTCCGTCACTAGGAGCAACTTTTAGGCTTAAGAAACTTTGTGAATACGGGCCCAGGCCTGTATTTTTTTTTTAGGGATTTTTTCAGACTTTTCTCCCTAATTTAGTTGTGTGCAATTCCCATCCATCACAGCACCTACTACAAGTCAGGGAGCGCCAAAGACCATCACACACTGTTGGGAGCAGAGTAACATACTAGGACTATAGCATTATCCGCTCCTTCCACTTACGTGAGCTCACATTGGTGATTGGCTTCATTTAGAAATTTTCAGCACTGAAAATGTTCCTACCTTAAAGTAAGACATTAAAGTTCTTTAGAAAGTGTTCAACTCTTATATTGAGCGAGGAGTAGGACTGCGCCATGGGAAGCATGTGACATCACTGTTGACGCTGAGAGCCACAAAGTAGGCTTCACTTTATAGTGGGTGTTGTAGTTTTGACGGGTTTTTGAAGAAAAAGAATGGTGTAATCAGTGGGAGTCAACAAAGACAAAACTTATAGATGTGTGTCTCCGTTGACATTATCCTAAATCAGACTGCTCCAATCATAACTATTTCAAGCAACTATAATAGAGCTGTGTAGGACTGTCATTATTTGATCAAAATTATTTTGAAAAGAAACCCAAACTGGAGGGAAGAGGAGGTATTAAAACTAAGAATAAAAAATATATATTTGAGTAAAATCCTTAAATTTATGGAAAATCATACATTTACCTCGAAAGAAGGAATACTGATGGATCATGGTTGGAAGTTGTGGCCGGTAGTGGGAGATGGTTTCTTCTTTTCTGTGATGATGGGGCATCAGTTGGACAGGACTGTAGGATTGTGTTCGTGTAAAACCCAGGTGAAAAAGGTTGCGTCCTGGGTGTGCGGGGTCTGAGATTTTTCCTGCCCGTTTCCTGGTTCTTGTAGAGTACTGTACACTTCATGGAGATGGAGCTCCAATTTTTTTTTTTTTTTTTGCAGTTTTTACTGTTTCCTGCAGTTTTCTGTTTCTGTCCTGTTTTGTGGCTGCTCCAAACCAGACAGTGATGGATGAGCACAGGACAGACTCAATGACTGCAGTAGAAAACTGTTTCAGCAGCTCCAAAATTTATAAAAGATTTTATATGCTTGATTGGCATTGGTAGATCAGCAGGACCATGTATTGTTAAATGAAGCTGCTACGTTACCACTCTGTTAAGACTTATAAGCATCTGTGAATATTCATCTGAGACATGACAAGAGTTACCAAACATTACATTAAAAAACAAAAAAAATCTGAATCTAAACAACAACAAAAAAAGTGGTCAGTAATTAGCATTTTTAATAACATCTGAGAAACAAGAAATAAAAATATTGTGTAACAGTGCTATACCTCAGCTAAGGTTTAAAACAGATTTTGTGTGACATTAAATGACAAACACCTACAGGATGTAAAGAATAAGAAAATATGGTAAATACATAACATGTGCAAATGTGTGTGTGCACATACTTTAAAACTTGCTCAACAATCCTGTAATTTCTGTCAATATAATGTAATACAAGCAAGAAGGGCAACTGTTTGGGGCCCCAGGCCAGTATAGGACTCAGAGGGATGACTAATTTATAAGATAAATGGTAATTGCTAGAAAGAATCCCTTCAAGTTTTTGCATAGACCCCCAACAGACTAGAATTGCCTTTGTTCGTAAGCCAGGCTTGATCTAAAAACTGCAATATGTTGAAAACCGGAAAAGATGAAAAAAAAAAACTATTCATGTTGCATATAGAAAAGTCATTATATATTCATTAGAAGTCCAATCCTCAACATCCTCCTTTTTCCCTAACTGCATTCAATTAAAAAAAAAAAATGTACACAACAATTGAGAAATTGACTTAAAATACCTGCTGTCTAACGCTACATCATGTCATAAAACACACACACACACACACACACACACACACACACACACACACACACACACACACACACACACACACACACACACACACACACAAAAAAAAAAAAACACTCTCCGACTTTCTGAAGAGCACAGATGAGGAACAGAGGACAGTTCGAAATTGTATACAACTGTCCCCCAACTGGGAACGCCAACCAACATGTCTTTGGACTGGTGGAGAAAACCTGAGTATTCAGAAGAAACTAACCAAGCATGGGGAGAACATGCAAACTCCATGCAAACAGACTTGAGGTGGGAATCAAACATGGGACAAGTGCAAGGAAGCAGCTAACCACTAAGCCACCATGCCACCCTCTAGGAATTGCTCTAAAAGTTAATTTAGGAATAAAAATATTCCTACCTCAGAGTAAGACATTTAAGTTATATATAAAGCTTCCTACTCTTACTTTCAGTGAGGAGTAGGACTGCTCCTAGGAAAGCATGTGACAGCACTATTTATACAAAGTAGGGTAGAAATTAGAGAGAAGTGTTTTTTTTTGTTGTTGTTGCTGCTTTTTTTTTTTTTTTTTTTGTAGTTTTAGAACAGTGGACAATCAAAAATCAACTTCACTGGCTGTGTGAAATTATCCCAATGCATGAATCAAAAAATTTGTGATTTGTAACTCCAATCACTACCATTTCAAGCCCCTAAAATAGAGTTATGTAGGACTGTCACAATTTGACTTTTTTTGAAAATTACTTCAAAAAGAATATCAAACTGTACTGGAGGTGCTTTGCTAGAGGAATTGGCATTAAAAACTAAATAAATAAATAAAATATGGTCCTACTTTACCAAGAGTACAGTGTCTGCCTGAACAGAAACCTCGAATCATTACAAGAAAAGTATAATGTTATACATACTGTATGTATCCTACTTATTTACATGGGCAGTGAGTTTTTGCCAATTTTAGTGATGTTACCATGATACAGAAGCTCCGAAACGTGTGTTGAGCACAAGCGGGCTTTTCCAAATTAAGACTCATGTTGAGGCGTGTGTCGGGTTCCTGAGAGTCACGTGACTAGTGACAAACGAAGCCACGCGTTTGTCGGAATCACGTGACTGAATCATTATATTGGAGAATTTCCTTCTTAAATTCATGAATCAAGATTCAAAAAAACTTTCTTTTTTTTTGCATTCCACAATTAACTTTATATTTGCTTCTTATATAATATACAAAGAAGAAAAATGCACACAAAATATTTGGTTTATATTAATGGCCTCAATTTATCCATAAATTCTAGTGTTATTGTATCCAGGTTTTTTATTTCTCCTTCTCTTCTTTCCCTCTTCTATTAATTTTTATTGTGTGTTTTAATCGTTGATTTGTGTATCGAATCCTTAACACTGATAGTCAGATTTATATATATTCTGTTCAAATATTCCAAACAGTGGTTTGTTAATCGTATTTATGTTCGTGTTTATAATTTAAAAAGAAAGAAAGAAAGAAAAGAACTCCGCTATTTGTTCTTCAATTAATTTTTAAAGATTCAGAGATGGTGATTTATGTGCACAAACATTTCCTTGAACAGTGAATTTTCAAAATACACACACTGGTCAATGATGAATGCAACATTACAGTACTTGCAGCTGCATGTCTATATTAATTGTGCTGCTTATGATCTAGATGCACCATGAAATTGATCCACAAGATGGCAGCACAATGAGCTCTTGAATGATGCTTGATTAAATTAACCTGTTGACAGCTAAATGAGGCTTCACCTGACCATCACTACCAATTTGTATATAATTAAACATGATCATATTTTTCAGAGAGTTGAAAAATATTCTAGTATTTTAGTAGTGAAAATGAAAACAATAGGGTGCATATATTTTATTAAGAAAGAACCATTAACACTGAAATGACAAATCTGTTTTCTTTTATGTAATTTATTCTCTTCCGTCTTATAAAAAATAGAAAAAAAAAGCACAAACAAGGCTGGTCTGCATTGTGTACACGTTTGTACGGCTTTGGGCAGAAATATTTCCACACAGACATTATTCAGTGTTACAAGACAACCTAATATGGCCTGATCAAATTGACCTGTGTGAAGTTGAAAAGTAACAAAACCATATCAGTTTGTTTGTCAATGCTTTTTAGATATTGCTTCAACCATAAGCTTTAGTTGTTTTACAATTTTTATTTACGTCATAAGCAATAATACTTGCTTTAATCAAGAATTCCTCTATATATTTCCTTGCAACAGTTTTATCCAGCTGTATTTACTCAGTGCAACTTTTAACATCCAAGTGAACGATATAACCAACGTGGCAGAAAACAAACAAACAAACAAACAAAAAAAAAAAACAGAATCCTTGATTTGGAAAAGGATCACCCCTCGGAAAATTACTTGTAATGTTAATCAGGTAAAGCTGATCACCTCCCAAATGGCACACAAAGCTTTGCACATCTAAACAATATTTGCCCTTTCTTCTTTGCAGAACCATTTAAGTGAGGTTAAACATTATGGTGACTGTTTGTGGACTGCAGGTCAAGTCATTCCACAGATTTTCAGTGCCCGTTTAAGTCTAGGCTCTGGCAAAGCCCATGTTCATTTACCGTTCATTTATGTGCTCTGGGTCAATGTCATGTGACTGTTACTCCAGCTATTAGTATAACTTGTGCAACATTTTCTTACCTCAGACAATAATGTTTGCACTTTTTTTTTTGCACTTTACTGTTTACACTAAGATCCAGATCCCACTTCACATACATTCCATTGTATTGTATTGTTATATTTATACATTTTAGTGCAATTACCTTGTTTTTATTCTTTATTTGTTGTATTTTGTTTATTCTGATGTTTATTTTTTTGGTTTATTATTGCTGCTGGTCTCTGAGAGCTACCAAACAAATTTCATCGTTTCACTAAAATGACAAGATAATGCCTCTTTATCTTATGTTGGAAAGTAAACTTTCTTCCCACTGACAACTTTCTGGCGGAGGGCAGCAGATTTACCTCAGGAATTTGATGGCATTTCCTCCCATCTCCAGTGGGGGTTCTCCAGTCCCTGCTGCAGAGAAACACCCCATAACAGGATATTACCACCTCCACGCTTTACTGTAGCAATTGTGTTATTTGGATGGTGAGCTGTATTGGATTTCTGCCAAACATATTGTTTGGAGTTGTGGCCAAATAATTCCATTTTAGTCTCATCTGACCACCTGGTGTTTTTGCTAAGCGCTGCTATGGCTGCATGTGGCCAATGAAACAATGAACACTCTCGGTCATAAATTCCTCCAACTGCTTCAGAGTTGCTGTAGGCCTCATAGTAGCCTCTCTGACCACATTTCTTATTTTGACAATATTTCTGAGATGAATAAACGTTATCTTATTATTATACTAACATTAGTACCTGTCGTTGACAGTTACAGATTTTTTAGAAATAGTTAAAAGGTGAAAGTTAAAAATAAGCGGATCAGCTATAATGTAATAGGTGATATTAATATTTCAGGCTGAAGCCCACATACAGTACATGTCTGCCTGTGTTTCTGTATGGCAGAACTCTCTGTCTAATTTATTAATACAATTAAATAAAATTTTGTAAGTTTGAGTATCTTATACCTTGTTAACACCCAGTTGTGCTTCTTTCATCGTCACTCCCTGTTTAAGGTCGATTATTAAATCTGGCACATGACTGTGCATAACATCGCTTTTACTCAACATTTTGATGTGAGCGGCTAACACTCTCAGTACGAATATTTTATATGCCCTCACCTCCGACTTCTCTAACGACCTGTGTTTTATCTCATAGTGGCAATCTTTGAAGATTCAGTTTTCAGAAGTTACATAAATTTTTGGAGTAAGCCATGGTGTGTCGTGCATTTGTTTGTGTTTTGTGAGGATTTGAGCATGTCGTAGGTGCATTACAGTCGCTTCCGTGTATTTACAGTAATTTATCATTTTGACTGGCTCTGTTTCTTGGCTCTGGCTCCATCTTGAGGGCAAAAGCACTGAATTCGTCTGAAAAATAAATGGCTGCTGTGAGGTAATCTGGCACAAAACTGCTCATAACATATCTTCTACTCAACATTTTGATTTGAACTATGGCTCAGATTTAACTTCTGGCAAATACAGAAGGACAAGTTTCATTTAAATTATTTTCATTACATAAGATTAAGTTTCATAAAATTCTGTCAAGCCAGTTGTAAGTGCAACAAAATTGACTGAACAGACATACGGACAGACTTGCAGATATACAGACAAGAATTTTTTTGTGAAACTCGTTCACAAAACAGACAAAACATTTTTCTTTTATTTTCTATAGATTACCTAAATGAGCTTCAATTGAAAGACTGAAATCAATAATCACACCAAGGTCTTCAGTGGTGAAACAGAAAAGGCATCCAGAACTACACTGTGATCAAAAAGTGTACTTCTTGCAGCATGTGGTCCTACTGTAGTACAGTATTAAGTAGAATTAAGTAGAAGAAAGTTGATAAGCATCCAGTGTCTAATGTGCTTTACACCTTTTTATGAAACTGGTACTGTATCTCTCATTTGGCATGGTTGGAACATAAAACTGTATTTATTCATCACAATAGTGGAAACTTACCATAAACATACTGTACCATGTATTTGAATGATTTTATGCACATGAAGCATGTATATAGAGAAGAGCACATTTGCACAGTTTTTTCATGGATTTTTTTTCCCAAGCAGAATATATAGCAATCAATGTGGAAAGTGGAAAATTTATTTGTTATGCAAAATATTAGTTTGACTACTCTGCCAAACTAACACACAGTTGTGTGTGTGTGTGTGTGTGTGTGTGTGTGTGTGTGTGTGTGTGTGTGTGTGTGTGTGTGTGTGTGTGTGTGTGTCAAGCAAATAAAACAACTAAAGCAAATAAATCAGGCCAATAAAAAAAACCAATTGGATTTGAAGATTTGGCAGAACCCTTCAACACATTATCAACATACCTGGAAGGATAGTTTTGAACCGTCAACTTTATGAAAGAAAATGTGGTGGATCATAAATGGAGATCACTTAAACACATGGTAAATACTGTAAATCAACAGTAAAACAATAGCTATTTTTAATGTACATGCAATTTGATGAGCACAATTTGAACAGCTGTGTGGCCATAAAGAAAACCACTTGTTAGTAAGACTAATCAGAACAAAATCTTCAATTTGTTAGGGAGCACACGTAAAGATTTTGAAGCAATAGAAAAAGGTTATTTGATCTGATGAGTTTACTGTGGATTGACCCTATTGATCCAGAGCGATGTGTGAGGAAGTGATGCATCCATCATGCATAGTGGTCACTGTACAAGCCTCTGCAGACAGTGTTATGATCTGGGGTTGCTTCAGTTGGTCAGGTCTAAGCTCTGCAAAATTATGTAGCAATAAAATAAAGTCAGCTGACAACTTCATATCTATGGAGTTTTTCTTCACTGATGGCTCAGGCATATTCCAGGATTTAAATTGTGGGAACAAATAACACTTGAGGAATACCCTTCACACATTACACTTATTTATTTGTTTATTTAATTATTTATTTTGGTCAGACAGTGCATTCAGTGTATAAAGTTTACAGCATCATCAACCTCTTCCTCTAACAGGTTTAAATTCAATTTGAGTTTACTTTACTAAAACTCACTATCAGAGTACAGGTATCCATCATATAATTTACAAAACAGCTTCCCACATACTTACAGCTTCCCACACACAACATGATTATACACAAATCACCTCTGCATATTGATTTAATGCTTACACCAACATATACAACATGGTGTTTGAACAACATTTAAACCGTATAATGATCAGAAAATCTATTACAGTTATTAAGAGACACTACTTGTGATTCATTCCTGAGAGCCTGAAATGGCACAAACAAAGTGAAGACATTATTTTCTTTGCTTCATCATCCTCTAAAAACACTTTGAACACATTGAATGCACATCCATGGTTTGCTTCAATGACCATGTGACAGAATGAATTGCATTGTGGCTCATCAAGTGACTCATCAAGATGTGACAGCTTTTGCTTGAAAATCTGACAGCTTCGTAACGTGGTTTGTGCTAAAGTTTTAAAATTAACTGGTTTTATAACATTGTGGGTCAGAGAATATTGTTTTGTAAAAACGAGTAAAAGTCCCAAAACGACTTAAGTCCCTGGGTAAAAGTGGTGTCATGCTTTGCTGTCAACTGTTCATACAAGTGTGTATTTTATATATATATATATATATATATATATATTTTTTTTTTTTCTTATAGCCTTCAGTAGAGGAGTTTTTTGTGATTTTTGTAGCCGTGAATGTGTAAACTAACAAAAGTGATTTAGCACAGTGGTGCTTCTGTGTTAGATTTGCTGATGTTGAAAGGTTTGAGAATAACCTACTTGGACTACTTCCTTTGGATGGACAGGTGACCGGTGAGATAATATTTAATGAAATTGTAAATTTTTTAATGAGCAAGTTTGATTTGTAATGCGCTGGCAACAAATGGTGAAACTGTGATGACAGGCCGGACAGAGGGTGTGTCCACTACATGGTGGCGGATGTGATTCCACAGCTGATATCTTTACATAGTTTATATCTTTATTCACCAAGGTATCTTTTGTGCCAGACTGTCACGTTAACAGAGACCATGGACCTCTGCCATGGCAATTATTAACTTTAATCATTGTACTTACAGCACAGCCTTTTGCCCAGCTGTTAATTATTTACTTAATTATACTTCATAGTGATTTGCTTACCCTCAATGACATTAAATGGCTTAGCAAAGGAAATGTATTAAGGCGTTTGTGTGAACTAAAGGAGGAGATTCTGGGATTATACCACAATACAAGGCAGAAAAAAAAATCATAATTTTTGTCTCTAACTGAGAGTGGCAAGCTTTCTGTGCCATTCTCCATCACTTGAATTAATTCATTATGGAGATGCATGGAGGAAATAAAACAATCATGCAACTTGTGGAGAGTCGTAATGGATTTAAAAAATTAAAAAATTAAAAATTCTGCTGATCTGCGTGCAGGGAAAATGCTCCACTTTCATACATTATGCACATTAGACCTACAAACCACGGAAGTGATGATGTGATTGATATAATTGAAAACCAACTTTCCCACTAGGGTTGGTATTTTTAGTATTCCCACTGAAGTGAAGTGAGATTGCACTGATGCACATCATTCATCAGACTAGATACATCTATCCACGTGTGTGCCACTAACAAGAAAGGTAGAGGAATGGATGAACAAGACATTCAATTACATTATTTATCTCTTAAAGGATGAACTGTAATATGTACCGTATGCAGAGCAACAGATTGCGTACCTGCTCAAAACAAGGCATTTAAAGTAATTAGACTTCACCGGCTCAACAAAAACATCACACACACTCTAAAACTTTATTCAAACACCTTTAGCTTTGGTTACAGCACACACTGTGGTGTCCAGTTCATGTGTGAAAACAATTCCACTTGCTCCCAGAACCACTCTCTCACAATTTTACACTTGAAATATTCCTATGCCATCAAGTTAGAAAACTCCACAGATTTGATTACCTGCTTATTCAGTACTTTTAGGTCATCAGCTGACTTCATTTTATTGCCACATAACATTGCTGAGCCTAGACCTGAGCAACCCCAGAGCATAACACTACCTTCAGAGACTTGTACAGTAGGGTGGCCACTATGCGTGATGGGTGCATATTGAAATGGTGACTTTCTTTCTTTCTTTCTTTCTTTCTTTCTTTCTTTCTTTCTTTATTTATTTATTTATTTTTGGCCAGACAGTGTATAAGGGGTTGAACTGTTTCGAGCAGGATATTGTTATTAATGATCCAGAACCAGCTGCTAACAGTGATGAAGAAACTGAGGAAGGAGCTACCTTGCTAACTGCTACTGCTAGTGCATTGGGTGCTACTGAAGCACGCAGTGTATCCCATTAATGATCTGCTGTGTCCCAGTTTTGATCTGCTGTGTCCCAGTAAAATCATACATTCAGTTTTAACAAGTTCCTATATTTGCCACGGGATTAATTTAGATTGATGATAATGGGATTTTTTGTATCTAATCCACAATGTCAAAGCAACCCAGTTTAAACAAACTATCTAGCTAAGGTTAGCTTAGTTGCCGTTCTTAAGATGTTAAAGCCTGAATGAATATGAATTTGCAGAGGCCATAGTTTATGAGATTCCCTTTCAGCTGAGGAGAAACTTTGTAAAAAAAAAAAACATTTTTAAAGTTTGGACTTGCACTCTCAAATTGCTTGGGAATAACTTTATTTCCTTTTAGATTAATTATTCACACTCACTTTAAAAATGGTATTGTGCAGAAATTGTGCAGTTTCAGCAGTAATACTGGGCTAAGCAAGGGAAGTTTGTAAAGCATATTAGCACATTTCATACACATAATAGAGATTCAAGATTCAAGATTTAACATGGCACTTGTGCCCGACTAGAGCTTTATGTCTACCATGCCCCTGTAATAGTGAGAACTTAGATAAGGATGATGGTGCTAAACCAGGGTCTCGTCCAACTTTGGAAGGCCCCCGTCTTCCATAACATAGAAGGTGCACTTAGTTACTTTCCACAACAAAACTTATGTATGTAACTGAAGGGCCTAATGCTCACTGCAACTTGTTTGAAAACTGAAAACAGAAGAAATAAATGTCACCTGGTTCATTTAATGTGCATGCACCAAATTCTGAGTTCTTGTGTGCACACCATGTTTTTGATCAACACACACCATGTAATAATACCATATTATGCACTTTATGCAGTTTTTTGCCTCCCATGGACTGATTATCGAGGTGAAATTTCACTAAAGAAGTCATTTGCATTGATAAAATACTATGCACTGATATGATTTTGGAATTTTGTTCAATCGATAAAATATTATGAAACCTTGCTATGGCTTACCTGAACTGGTTACTGCAGTAACCATGGCATTTGAATGTAAAAATATCTTGATCTTGTGTCTTTATACAACTTAATGTACTAATTTTGAGAATTTACAAAATACAATTTATGTAACCTGGCCGGGAATCGAACCTGGACCCTGGAGGTGCAAGGCGACAGTGCTAACCACTAAAATGCATAAGTCAGAAAATGTCAGAGTTTTCAATTTTGAGTGAATTATCATCTCCTGTAGAACCAACAACTTGTCTAAGAGACAGGTCAAGTCAAGTCAAGTAGGTTTTTGTTGCCATTCCAACCATATATAGTTCAGTACACCGTGAAACGAACAGGACCAAGGTGCTACATACATGCAATAACATAAATTAACAACACAAATTTACCACAACTAGCTAGCTAACTAAGAGACCTAATTAGCTGACTAGCTCAGATATGACAGATTTACATTTAGTTAACCTAAAACTATCTATTTCTATACAAAATAGACAGCAATAGACACCAGACAATAAAGTGCACGTGCAAATGTGCAAACAAAGAGCTGATGATGATGACATTGTGTGATTTCTGTTTTAATATAATGGATAGCATTTAAGGTGACAATTAGACAATTAGATTCATGTGTAAAACACTTTCTGAGTAGACAGTTGCAAGTCATTCTATAATATGGGGTACATTCCATGTCCGTTGATGATAAGTATATTTTTTCTAAATATTTTTTTCCCAAAAATATCATATTTTACCTGTTAAGGGAAAGCATGTTATAATATCACACATTCTATGCTTCAAGGCTGAAGGTAAGAAGAGGCAAATGGCACTAGCCAAAAATGTAAAATATAAAAATCTAAGGAATATACAATATACAGGTACAATAAAATAAAATACAAAATAGAAATATCTAAAAATGTATAATTTAAAGGTGAAACTGTATAAATTACATTGAATGTGCCAAATAAAAAGGGTATTAGAGGGAAAGATATGACATGTAGGTATGACATCAGCATTGTGAGTGATTTCTCTCTGTGGCACACATTGTGGTAAGTGTTCTCTCATTTCTTTAAAACTGTTAATAGAAAAAAGAAATTGTCAGCCAGGTAGGTCCTACCATTTAAATTATGTGTTAAAATTAGGAAGTTATCAACTACAGTATGTTACCCATTAGAGTACATTATCAGTCATCATTCCTACTGTACATCATTACAAAACCAGTCTACATATGTCTCAGCATACACTATTCAGAAGGATATATTTTAACTTTCTCCTTCATCAACACATTTATAAAACTCACTTGTTATAAATTTGTAAAAATAGGAGATACATGGCTCATTGGGATGCTGATCTTGCAAGAAGGAGTGTATATTTGGAGAAGCAGAGAAAAGCACATCACAAGTGTGATCATAATGAATGCAAAAGAACAAAATGACATCATTTGATGCTGGTCACTTTTTGGTCACTGGAACAATTGACTAATTTAAACCACCATTATATTGAGAGCAAACATTTTTTTTTTTTTTAAACATGTAAACCATACAGCAATTTATACAATGACTCACGAACTGTGTGCCAACTTTTATGTCTTTTTGTGGTATTTTTTCATTTTCATTTTCATTTTTTCCAGAAGCAATCACTGGTATGGGTTCACACCCATTAAGATTACTTAATTATTACTTAATTATTTAACTACACAAACTATGTCCACACTTAGATAAACAAATACGGTGTCTGGGAATTGTCTAACAGACATTAAATATACAGTCTCCTCCCATCGCATACTGTATAAAAAAAATCAGGCAAGACTGTAAAAAAATTTCAGAGGATAGTCACACAATCTCAGTGCCCCTTTAACAGAAAAACTATGGAAGTTTTCTATGGAAGTTGGAAACTGGTCAAAACTGAAAATTTTGCTGAATACTTGAAAGCGATTGGTAAGCGTTTCAGATTCAATTTTCAGACATATCAAGTGGTTTTATTTTATATATTTTAAATTAAATGACTTTTTGCTTTCACAGGAGTTGGAGATGAACAGATTAGTGTTGCCCAAGTACTTAAACCAACTTTAACTTTTTACCAAGATGGGGACTATATAGTTCTTAAAAAAGAGACCGGGATTCATACTGGAGAAATCTGGTTCAGGCTGGGTGAAGAGTTCTTTGAGAAAACCAAGGATCACAGACATTGTAAGGTAAAAACCTAAAATTATTTTCCAAAATGGGCAATTTATGTATTTGTCATACTGTAGCAAGTTTAGAGAGACTCATTGAAGTTTGAAAGATAAAAAGAAAATTATACATTTGTTGTGGAACTGAATTGGACTTAATTGGTATTTATATATCATAAACCTTCACAAAAGAAGTTATAATATTGAAGTTCAATATACTATTTCAGTATAGTTAGCCGAATTAGTTATTAATAAAAATCTAAGAGTTTTGACTGCTTGAGTACTCACCTTGACTGGGGCTCGGTGGTTATGCCACTGGGCTAGTAATCTAAAGGTTTTGACTTCACATCTCAGTATCACCAAACATCTTGTTTCATTTACACTTGTTAAATCATATACACTAATTAGCTGTCCACAGTTAGTCCACAGCATCAGGAAGACCAATGAGCTGTCTTTTTTTTTTTGTCTGGGTATCAGTTATGGTTTGTTAATTTAAACAGAGTAAGGAGGATATTAAGGAAGTTAATTTCAGTTCCCGACGGTACTACTATAAAAATTATATATAATCTCTCCATAAGATAAACACAAGCCTAACTATTTTCTAGAACGTCATCACCCTGGAAGGAAGCAAACTTGTACAAGAGCAGACATGGGATGGTAATGAAACCAGTATTGTTCATGAAGTCAAGAATAACAACATGGTCATGGTAAGAATGGGTTGAGTTCACATTTGTGAAGCTGGCTGAAGTGTAATAGTCTGTTGTATGGCTTGTTGAAATATGGTGTTCCTTGGATTTTGCAGACGCTGACCTTCGGGGACACTGTAGCCACCATCACATACAAGAAGGTATAAACGATGGGCCATTTACCAGTCTAGAAGCATGTTTTTAATGCAAATATCCAAATTTTCCAAACATGGTGGTGTCTAAATATAGAGACCAGAAGTGTTACAGTATTATTACAATTATAAAGAATTTTATTTCATCAAAGGCCAAGCATAAAATGAATGGCAAATCAGATTGTTACTTCTGTAAGGCATGTATTGACAAATGACTACAGTTCATGTGCTCATTATTAAAAAATTATATAGTGTTCCATCTGTGGTTTTGTCCAATTGCTTATACTTTCTGATATGGTTTACGTCCACTGCTATGTGGGATTATGTCCACTGGACCATTTACTGATGTTGGTGTCCCAAATACTGAGGTTTATATGTATCAGCACAGGAGTGGTAAATCAAATGGATGACCATAACATACTGTACGAGTTTAAAGTTATAAGCCAGAGGTCTTAGTGATCAATGAAACATCAAGTATTTTGCTTAGTCTCATGTTTATAATATAGTTTTAAGAGTGGAAGATGGGAGGAGAGAAAGAGATTTTATTAAACAATAACCTTCAAAGTAATGAAGGTTTTTTTTTAAAAAATTAAGTCAAATAATACAGAGCGAATCATTAACTAGTGAATAATAATCAGAACCTATATAGACTGCATTTTGGGTCTGTTAAAAATAAGCATAAACCAATGAAGACACTGAAAATAAAAATGCAATGATCATTTTTATATAATACTTTTTTTTTTTACTTGATGTTATTTGATGTAAAGCCCAGGCAATGCTCCAAAGCTTCTTACTTGAAAAAGTGGTTTAGATTGTGTGTGTTTTAAACTCCATTAGAAAACAAACCATCAACTACACCTTTGTCAGTTAGACTGCACAATGTTTTAAGTTACTAATAGAGATCATATGGTTGACAATTTCAGTCAATACTTAATTCATTACACTTAGACATGATATAAAGCTCACAACTCGAGCCCCTAATTTTTTTCACTTACAGCCCCTCTTTTGTAGTCTTCTCTTGTAATATACCAGCTATGTCCAATAAGTTAAATAGCTTATTTTAAATCACAGCCCTGCTTAATTATGTTCCTATCACAAATATTTTCAATTCATCAATCTGTACTGTGTCTCGTCTTTATAATTACTGGGGATTGAACTGATCCAAATGGTTCCAGACGCTTTTCTATTTTACCATGCATATCCTAAAGCCTGAGTAAATAAGTTAATTGAATTGTAAAAATTTCCCTGGTGCGTGGTTTATTTTCTCTGGGATACAGTCTGGTCGTCGGACAAGTTAGACTTGTGTTACTGCCATTGGAGGAAGCAGTGTTACAGAAAAACTCAGAGAGAGAAAACTAGAAAGCTCAAATTTGATTGCAGTACGGGCAGTATGACATTAGGGGCGTTAGTGTCATTTTTGGGTGACAATGTGAATGATCAATTAATTGTCAAAAGGTTGTTTTTGACTCGACTTGTGCATTCAGCTTTGTGTTTAACATTTAACTTAAAAGAGTGATATAAGCAATCAATTTACAACGACAATATTGCAATAGCAAATGAAGCCAATGAAAGGATGTTGGGATGAAGGATGTGTGAATTTGACCACAGGATTAGCACTTACTATACTTTATGAATTATCCTAGAGGTTATAGAGCTATAACGGCTGAATAACTAAAAGCAGTGGCTTTGCTGAGGTGCGGTATCAGGCTTTTCTCTGTTATACAACTTAAATTGCCCCATGGATTTTTTGTTTTTTTATTTTCAGCAGTACATTTTGGAGTCAAGGGATTGTTTAAACATGTCTGGAAGCACATTATAATTGGATCTGTCTGGGTATTCATTTAATGTACAATTTTGGGGAAAAATGCCAGACTACTTAGGGCAGAAATCCATTATGTTTACTACGCAATACAAAGAAGGAATTGAAACCACAAGCAATAAATGCAATTAATGTATTATAATTATTCTTCCTTTTCATCCTGTTGTGTACAACTTGTATGAGTTTATGTGTCACCTAAAACTGAATTTGCATTCAAAAAAAAAAAAAAAAAAAAAAAAAATATATATATATATATATATATATATACCCCCCCTTTTTTAATGAAATTTTCTGTTTAGTTTTACTGTTCATCCCACCGTATTTCTGAGAACTTTATCGCACCTGCTACTTTTTTCATGCATGCAAAATCTAGCATCTAAAACATAACCTCTTTATAGGCATAAAGATATTTAAAAAAATAAAGTTAAAAAGAATTAATAACTTCATAAAAAAAAACATGTATAACTTGTGTAAAGGTTTGTACAAAATAAATAAATAAATAAATACAGGTTGACATAGACTTCTGCAAAGTACTGTGTGTATGTGTGTGTGTGCGTATAATTATATGCATATATCACTCACTCAATTACTCACTCACTCTATAACACTTTGTCCTGAGTACAGGTCGTGGGGGGCCTGGATCCTATCCCAGGAGACTTATTGTAGGGCACGAGGTGGGGAACCCACACATTCACACGCTCATGTGACAAACCATGAGCAATTTGGGAATGTCAACTGCATGTCTTTGGACTGTGGGAGGAAACTCACCAAGCAGGGGAGAATATGCAAACTCAAGAAGGAAATCGAACCCAGACCCTTGAGGTGCGAGGCCACAGAACTAACCACTAAGCCACAGTGCCAGTGTGTATATTTGTGTGTGTGTGTGTGTGTGTGTGTGTGAGAGAGAGAGAGAGAGAGAGAGAGATAGATGTTGTATTAATAATACGATTAAAACCCTTTATTTTTATTTTATCTCATATTTAATATTTTCATTGTGTTTTCTTCTGCAGAATTATTTCTTTTTGTACTAAGTTCCAACTTCTTGCTACATACAGAGCAACTGTATGGCTGGATGAATCGCTTTCTTATGTTTGATCTTACCTTATAGATTTTAAAAACATTATTTTAATGAATGCAGTTTGATAAGAGGTTAAATGGTGGAAATGAGTAACACTGCCCTCTAGTGGCGGAACGAAACCAGACTCTTTAGTGGTTCCAGAGGCGGTCTTTTTCCTCAGGACTGCGCGGTTTGCAATGAAAGCACGTGACCACTGTTTACTTCCGGTTGCAGTTTTGAACCTCGCTATAAGCAGCAGCAGGATCAGAGCCGAGCCGTGTTAAGCGGAGTCATGGGTTTGATGGTTTGGACTTGCTGGGTTGCTGCGCTTTTCTACCAGCAGATTTGTGCTGTACCCATAAATGAGGGCTATAGAGAGAGACCCCTACTGGATATAAGTGAGTATAATGTTTCTGCTTCACTTACTGTAAGTCAGAGAGCTGTTGTACAGGGTGTCCATACAGAGGGGGAATGAACTCTTACAAAAAATATATATATACATGCTTTTACATTCTATGTTTATTTTTACTATGTTTATTCTACGTCTAGTAGATTGTTGGTGAAGGTCATGGTGAACCAGGAAAATATCTATACCTCCAGATGTGTTAAGACAGTAGAAGAGATACTGTAGCTCCTTGTGTGTTTATAAAAGAAGGGCAATTATGTGGAGGATGTTTTGTAAATAAATTTCCCCTATGTATAAAGACTGGGGTGGCACGGTGGCATAGTGGTTAGCACTGTCGCCCTTGCACCACCAGGGTCCGGGTTCGATTCACACCTTGGGTCTGTGTGTGTCCAGTTCGCGTGCGTGCGTGCGTGCGTGCGTGAGTGAGTCCAGTTGAGGATCAATATAAATAATTATATCCAAAGATACTGTATGTTATAACGCAGCTCGGTCACATGACCATAAAAGAGAGAGAGTTCCAGCTCCCCCCCCCCCCCTTTTGAGTTGGCATTTTAAAGCCAAAAGAAATGTGCAACGCTGCATTTTGTCAACCTAAATCACAGAAGTGAAAAAAAAAAGAACTGCTAAACAAGCCTGTTTGCTTGGTTTCATAACACATGAACATGTGGAGGAAATAAAACATTCATTATGCAATTAATGTCATTTTATACACAGTGCAAAGAGTAGCACATTATAATCCCAAAGTTGATGGGTTTCCAAGGCTAATTGGCATTCCCAAATTGACCTTAGTGTGTGTATATGTGTGTGTGCCTTGCGATGGATTGGCACCCCTCCAGGGTGTACCCCGCCTCATGCCCCCAATCTCCTAGGAAAGGCCCCCCTGTGATCCTGTATACAGGATAAAGCAGTATAGATGATGTGAGTGAGTTTGGTGTTTTATTCTTCTCCAGATATTAACCTGTCATAAGCATGGTTTCATTCCCATCTTATGCCTGTGTGATAGCTTGAAACTATTTCTTCATACAATCCAGAGGAAAGCCTTTCAGACATGGGTAGAGCATTCAACACTCCACACTGACAATAAACAGAGGTCAGGATTGAACCGAGGATAATGGAGATGTAATATACTGTGCTCCTATTGCAAATGGTTTAACAAAAAAGACATGAAATGTTGCTCTGATTTACAGGTAAATTCTGGCATATCTCAGACCTGCACATCGATCCCACCTACCATGTCACAGAAGATCACACCAAAGTGTGTTACTCCTCAAAGGGCTTCCCTGCATCCGACCCAGGAGTTTTTGGAGATTTCATGTGTGATTCTCCTTATAAGCTTATTGAGTCTGCCTTTACTTATATGCAAACTGTGGACCTTGACCCTGAATTTATTATCTGGACTGGGTAAGATATTTAAACGATCTTTTATATTGACAAATAGCAAACAAAAGATCAAATATTATGCTGGACATTTTGTCTGAAATTTCATTGAATTTCCACCTAAATTCCACTTAATATTGTAATGTTTCTCTAATAAACAAAATAAAAGGCCAATCACAATAAATATGCATCATGTGATCACAGAACAGTCTGATCCAATCCAGAACATCAGAATTGTAGAGGTGGTGTAAACCTTTGATAAACTGTTCAATAGGTAAATATTAGCCATCTTAAAACATGATCTCATCTCTTTTCTCATTGGAATAAATATATTTCTTTTGCACATGTTTGTTCCACGTATGGGTGACCATTATGGGATTTGATGTTTGTTTTTTTTTTTTTTTTTCATTATTATTATTTTCTTCTATTCCTGATCAGTAAACATTATGACAAATCTCTCCCACCTTTCATCCACTGGGTGTCTGGCTGAGGAAGAGGCACTGATTGGCTCACCATATCACTCATAGTAACTGACTGAATATTTGTAACCAATTATAAACAACTACAGTAATGCTTTAAAGTTGGGTGGACCAATACAATGTTAGAACATAATAGATTAATACAGGAAACAAGTACTTTTTGTTATTACTGATGAATCTGAATCTATAAAGCTATAGAATCAGGGAGGGTACTTACAGTGGTACTGATGACATGATTTTAATTTTAATTTTCTTTTTTGGCTGCATTTTTGTTACATAAATAATGATATGGTAAAAGGGTTAAATATTGTTCATCTGCGGTTGGATTTGCCTAATAATGAAACCTACAACGATTTTTATTATGTTTTTACACACAAAAAATAGAATTTACAGAAGGGGGCACTAACTTTTACACATGAACCTTAAACTTTGACTCCAACTTTCTACACTAGATATTACATTACATTTTACATTCTAATCTTTGATGTCACTGGAAAAATGTAGAGTTAGAGTGAAAATTTTTTTTAAGACGTAACAGCAAAATCTGAATGTTATCCCTCATGTTTTCCTTTTATTAAATGCCTCTGTAACCTAACTTGTGATAACAATGACAAGGCAGCACTGAATCTAGGCTCTTTTGTGTAGAGACAGTCCTCCACATGTTCCAGCAGATAAGCTGTCTACAGACACTGTGGTAAATATGATCAGCAATATGACCAGCACCATACGCCAGTTCTTCCCTCAGCTGCCAGTGTACCCCGCCCTGGGCAACCACGACTACTGGCCGCAGGTATTATACCGCTTTTCTGTCGAGCAGTCCTTATTGTAGGTGACTTATTCTTACTGGTGCAGAAAGAAAGGTCAAGTAAAGGGTTTTAATTGTAGACCAGAGGCAATGTTAGCAGGTCAGCTGTGGAACCTGGTGCTCTCTCTCTCTCTCTCTCTCTCTCTCTCTCTCTCATACCCCACCAAGTTTGTCCTAGTGACAGTGGTGCCATGTTTTTTTCCACTAGACATCCTCTATGGAAGGTTATTGCTGATGATTCCCAGCTACTGTTTTGAATTTAAATAATTTTTTTGTTTCACTGACTATAAGGTAAAGAGATTCATTCAAGATTTTCCCCCAGAATTGTGAAACCAGACTTGTGGCGAGTGCTCTGTATGTGACTGTTTAAATAATTTACATTGTTTGTGGTATGTAAAATGTAAGTTACACTATATTGCCAAAAGTATTCACTCACCTGCCTTCACATGCATATGATCTTCAGTAACAGTCAATTCTTAATCAATAGGGTTAAATATGATGTTAGCCCCGCCCCCTCTGCAGCTATAACAGCTTCAGCTCTTCTGGGAAGGCATTCCACAAGGTTTAGGAGTGTGTTTATAGGAATCTTTGACCATACTTCCAGAAGCACATTTGTGAGGTCAGACACTGATTTTGGACGAGAAGGCCTGGCTCGCAGTCTCCGCCCTAATTTATCCCAAAGGTGTTCTATCGGGTTGAGGTCAGTGCACTCTGCACTCAGTGCAGGCCGGGCAAGTTCTTCAACAACAAACTCGCTCATCCATTCCTTTATGGACCGTGCTTTGTGCACTGGTGTGTAGTCATGTTGGAACAGGAAGGGCCCGTTGTAAACTACTCCCACATGGTTGGGAACATGAAATTGTCCAAAATGTCTAAAGCTAAAGCATTAGGAGTTCCTTTCACTGGTAATAAGGGGCCGAGTCCAACTCCTGGAGAACAACCCCACACCAGTTCCAAACTTGTGAAGCTGCAAAGGTGGCGGGGCCAATATCCTATTAAACCCTATAGACTAAGAATTAAATGTTACTGTAGCTCATATGCATGTGAACGCAGACGAGCAAATACTTTTGGTAATATTAGTGCATGTGCAGTTAGACCCTTTGTTGTTGCTTTACACTCAATCCTTTTGATGCATCAAAATGTTTTGCATGTTTACAAAAATCAGATAAAATCATGGTTCGTCAGTCTATTATACAAACTGTAATATCAATATTTTCTTTCAGGATCAACTTCCAGTGAAAGAAAACGACATTTACCAGACTGCAGCCAGACTTTGGTCTCCATGGCTACAACCAGAAGCCCTCGTTACTCTACGTAAAGGTATTTTCTGAATCATAGAATTATGAAGAATTATGCTTTCAAATGCTTTCCTTAAACTGAAATTAGTTCCTTTTTTTTTTTTTGCGTGCATCTCAACCACAAAAACTGTCCATGCATTTTAAAGTGTATAGCCGAGATCTGAAACTAAAGTGGGATTAAGGCACAGTAACACTACAGACATTAAGTACGTTTCACTTCAGCGTGTAGCTCTCGACCAACATGATCATGAGAAACTACTGCTTGGTTAGCAAAGTTTCAATCACATTCATGCACTACTTTACTACTATGCTTGAAAATGTAATTGGCTCACACAACATAGTTTTTCTAGAAAGATAGACATGGTAAGTATATTTTCTCCCAAGTCCATTTTCCAGGATTAAATCATGGCGTCATGCACAGGGTATGTGTGTATGAATTTATTTATTTATACTAAATGTGCCCGCGACTTCGGTCGCATGGGATTTAATTGCACATTTAAAAAAAAAACATTCATAATGCCATCAAAAGTTTTATTTCGCTCTGGATAAGGGCGTCTGCCAAATGCCTAGATGTAGATGTAGATTTTGGAATGAACTAAAACATTTTTACATGCGCAGAATGGAAGTGTGAGATTGCATTTATTAAGTAGATTTCAATTGCACACGCATATAAATGTACAGCGCCATCTGTTGAATTTTGAGAAGAACTAATGATTTTTACAAATTCAATATTTTATTATTATTATTTTTAATCATATAAGGGCATTTTTTAAATTAATATTTCAAACAAAGCCTATATGTTACCTCAAGCTCAGCCGAACACACCTGTGAAAACCGCATTAAAATTCGTTCAGGATTTTTTACGTGATGCATGCACAAACAAACCGGCGGAAATTCTGAAAATTATCTTTATGTATTCTATTACTCATCTTGCTTTACAGTTTTATTATATGTGTAGTGTTTGTGACAGAAAAAAAAACTTGCTCACGTTGATCTTCATTTTCTGAAGGAGGTTTTTACTCGCAGCTGATTAAACCTGGACTCCGGCTGGTGAGCCTGAACACAAACCTCTACTACAGTCCCAATAAATTAACAGTGAACATGTCTGACCCAGCCGGTCAGTATCAGTGGCTGCAGGACACGCTGGAGCTTTCCAAACAGAACATGGAGAAGGTAAACTCAGTTTTGTTTATTTTAAAATGCAGTCATGAAAAATGAACTACAGTACCATCTTTTGTCTTTTTGAGACTCATTTTAGTCCCAGACTTCAAATTTATTGCCCCCTACTGGTGTACTTGTTGAAATTAGTACAGAATAAAAATAATGATAATTTTCTGTGATTGTTCATGCATCACAGAATGCATGAGTTTAAAATGTCGATCCCTTTCTGTGTGCTCACAGGTCTATGTGATCGCTCATGTCCCGATTGGTTACCTGCCCTTTGCTGGAAACACCACCGCCGTGAGGGAAGACGATAATGAAAGACTTGTGGACATATTCCGCAACTACAGCGATGTTATCCAGGGACAATTTTATGGTCACACTCACCGAGACAGCTTGCTGGTTCTTCTTGATAAGAAAGGTAGTATACGGCCCCCAAAAGAAAAATATTCAATATATTAAGCAGATAATCCAGTGATCACCTTATCAGCAAACAACTTATTTACAAAAACCTGTAACTGTTGCAGGAGATGTATTATATATAAAGTGCCATGCAAAAGTATTCATACTTCTTGACCTTTTCCACATTTTGTCAACTTACAACCACAAACGTGAATTTATTTTATGTGGGGATTTTATGTGATTGACAACAAAAAGTAGCACGTAATTGTGAAGTGGAAGGTAAAATGGTCATTTTATTATTTTTGCAAATAAAAATATCTGAAACGTGTGGCATACATTTGTATTTATTTAATACAAATTATTGTCACCCCCCCGGGGGGGGGG
>JAAGKR010003392.1:0-51729 GCA_011419295.1 Clarias macrocephalus | reverse complement strand
CATAAATTTTTTTTTATTTAATAAAAATTTTTGTCACCCCCCCCCCCCCCCCCATTAAAAGCAAATAAATGCCTCAAGTTCAGTCAGAAGTTTTGATTCTCACATGGATTTAGGTCTGGACTTTCTACCACATGAATATGCTTTGATCCAAACCATCCCGTCATAGCTCTGGCTGAATGTTTTGGGCCGTTGTCCTGCTGGAAGGTGAACTTCTGTCCCAGTCTCAATTTTTTTGCAGGTTTTCTTCTAAGATTGCCCATTACAAAATGTGGAAAAGTTCAAGGGGAATACTTCTGCAAGGCAGTGTATGTATGTAGTTATGTAGCAGTTTGCCTTTTCTCTATATGTTGCCGGGTAATGATTTCACTCAGGAAAGCACGAGTTCCCTTTTAAATCTTGTTCCTCTCAGGGTCCTTCCCCATACTGTCTCAGGAAGTCGCCTGTTGCTTGCTCATTATGGGTTTACATTTATATCCACATTTCTGTAAATCGACTACATGAGAGAATGGGGAAGAGGAAGTACAAAATGAATCACCAGATGGACTTGGACTTTTTCTCATGATCGGAGTCATGAATGTTGTATAGGTTGCGTTTCTACTCAGATCTTTGAGTTACTATAGACACCCTGTCGGTTCAAACCGGTCTAGACGGTTTTTGATCCCAGAAAAATCTGGCTTGCATGCCTACATTTCTGTGTAAAATCAATAGATCGTTGTGTGTGTATGTGAAAATCCCAGAAGTTTCTTAAAGGGATGTTGGTCTTATACTATATACCATGCGTACAATAACCTGCACTCATGATGAAATTTCTCATGAATAAATGCATGAAGGCGTCAAACCGATTGAGACTCACAGAAGACTTCAAATACAGTACAGTGATGAGACTCTTAGCCGCAGAAAAAAACGTCTGAATGGTGCAAACACTGCAAAAAATGCATACGTCCATGAATAACCATCCCGGCCGATTTAAGTTTTTATTATTATTATTATTATTAAAATGTTAATTATATTAAAGTTAAAATTATACTATATATAATGTAGTATAAAATAAATACATCTGCTGCCAAAGAGTGTTGTGTTTAAATTGGGTGGGGTTCTCAATGACATGTTCAAGATAATGGAATAATTGTTTGATAATGCCATAAAGGTTTGAAAATTCCTCTGGATGGTAAGTCGTATACTGTATGTTCACCCATTTACAGGGAAACCTGTTAACTCCGCCTTTGTGACGCCGGCTGTGACTCCATACAGAAGTTTTCTAGATCAATATTCGAATAACCCTGGTGTCCGCATGTACCTTTACAACCCTCGGGACTACGGCTTACAGGTACATTTAAACTTATGAACATAATTCTATCATTTTCATAAACAAGTTTGCATAAATCACTGTGGGTTTTGCAGTCCTTTATCAGATTCATTTCCACACTTTTTTGAGTAAACATTTTCTCACATTTTTGTTTTCTAAAGGATCTTTGGCAGTTCTACTTGAATCTCACCGAAGCAAATCTGGAAGAAAAACCCAACTGGAGACTTGAATACATCATGACCAAAGCTTTTGGGATCAAGGACATCCAGCCAGAAAGCCTGCATGAACTTGCATTAAAGTTCGAGGCACCAGAAAGCAAAGAGTTCCAGAAGTATTTCAATTATTACATGGTCAGTTACAATGACACTATCACTTGTACAGAGGATTGTAAAACAATACAGGTCTGTTCTATACACTTTTTGGACCACAAGTCCTATTCAGAGTGTATGGACAAGGTCAGGGGTGGTGGATTTTAATGCCAAAAGCAATCTTAGATTTTTTTGTTATTGTTTTGTTTTTCATTGCAATAAAGGGAATAAATGTAAGTCTTTTTTCCAGTAAAGTAAATGAATATTTTAGTTGGGAAATAGGGAAGTACATACAGCCCAGGCGTGACCTTGTCAGATATGTTATTATTACTCATGAAAACTTGAAGACCTGAACTAACCCTTATATGTGACATGACTTGTGCTTTTCATGTAATTTAATAATTTGTCCACTTTTATTTACTTTACACAGTTTTTAGTCTGATTGTTTAAAAAATGGATAAAATTGATGTAAAAATTTTATTTTGCTGTTGTTAATGTTTTTATGGATTTGCATTGTCCAATTATGCATAGCTTATTTCAAATTAAATTATATAAATGCATATAATTTACATTTTAATTGAGCTCACATATATGTTTTAAAGGGATTTGCATTGTTCAATCAAAACTACATCATAATTTTATGCAACAATAAAAATATAACATATTTTTTGTTGTTTTGTTTTTCTGCCAACTGGTTATTTTAATGGGCTTTATCGAGGCAGGGGATTCATTTAAGGAAGATTTATTTTTACTACAGTGTCCTTAGCGTACAATAAAGAAATGACTGTACTATAGTGATTCTTGTGCTGATTCTAGTGCGTGGTCACAGTGTAGCTGAATTGTAAATTAATTTTGTTATGGGGATTTTTTTCCATCTCCTATGTCAGTTTGAAGATAAGAAAATGAACCAAAACTTATCTAAATTGATAATAAAATCTGTTATGAAGGTAAACCTGAGGAGTGAAGGAGGATGGTATGGAGAGCAATGACTGAATAACTAAAGCAATGACCATAGTGCATGATCTTAAACATCACAAAGATAGGACACATTTGCTTTTTGTAACTGACTAATACGCCTTTATCTTCTTAATTTGGTTGTGTGGGAATTTTCTTGGAATTGAAAATTATCATTTCAATATATATATTTTTTATTTCTTAATATGTACTTTTTTTTAAAGGGCTTACAGTAGCCTGCATAATTAATTAAGAATCCTGGCAAATGTGACCTTATGATGGGGACAAGGGCAGTTCTCAAGATGATGCTAAGGTCCCCTGAACTCTTTCTCTACCATGCCAATGACAGAAACCCCCAGCCATTCAATGTTTTAAACCTTGTACTCATGATTCATCATTGAAACCATCATTTGGTGACTATAAAATGTGTTTTAAATATACAAATTTGACCCAGGACAACCTCAGTGTACAAACATTTTTAACACCGACATGGAAATAAGTTTAATAACTAATTTAGGTTTTGTATAATTTGGGTTATATAAGTGGCATAATTATATAACTAATTTAGGTTTTGTATAATTTGGGTTATATAAGCAAAAGTAATGTAATTTCGCTTTTTTTTTTTTACTGCACTTAAATGTTAAAAATAGGTAAAAAAATAGCAAAATTAGCACTGCATGATTTAAGATCATAATCCTTAACTAAACCTTGGCTACTGTTACTGTACTAAATCTTAACTACTTACTTTATACAGTATTACATTTATTTTTAAATGTTAACTCACACAGCAAAATCCTTAGTCTTGAATTAACACCCAGCGTGTTGATTTAACATTTTCAGAGTACATTCGTGACCATTAGATCACATATAAACACTTGGGGGATTTTGCAGTGCACTGCTCCTAATAAAAACATCAGATAAACGGTGAATTATTCCACTTAAGATTTAAAACTCTCACACAAAAATAAGAAGAATGCATTTACTTTATCTTTTAATCTATTTATATTTATATAATCAATAACTTAAAACCCATTAAAACCAGTTATTTTACTGTATCTAGCCAGAATAAAATAAAAAACAAAATACTAGATCTCAAATATCAAATAAACATTGCTGTGATCTGCTAAAAAATAAAATGCTTAATTCCGATAAGAAATAAACAAAAGCGGTATAAATGGAGTGAGTAAGAAAAAGATATAAATATATTATAAAGTGAAGAAAATTTTTTAAATGATCATTAAAGATGCATTAATGTGTAGATGGGTATCTGAGCTCAGTTCTCTCTTCTGTACAGTCTACACACACATTAAAAGAGAAAGACAAAGACATAATAGCGCCCTCTGCTGGGCGTTCCTCTGATGAGCTCCCGTAATCAAACAAGAGATGTGATTTGTCGTGGAGGATTATGTTTTGCACATGCGCAGATCACTCCTGTCGTAACCCGCGACAGTGTGATCAGTTAAATGCGCCGCTGCTCTTTCCTGTTCTTGTGTCTCTCACAGGCTTTCTCACAGAAAAAGTAGATAAAGTCTGTTTATCATCAGATTTGTAATTCCTCACTTTTTAGGTCTCTAAAGGGTTTTAGAAAGTCGCAAAATCTGCCTCTCTGGTTGTGCGCATGCGCAATATATTGGCCCTATTTGATCTACCTTTAACTTTATATTTTTTAAGTTTAAACATATTTTAAAGTATTTAAAATCCTGTCCAACATTCGCATGGAGGAAAATAACTGTAAAAAAAAAAAAACCCTATATATATAGTCAGGGTTCAGTAAATTACATTTGCAATCAAAGATAGCAATGCAAAGAAAAAAAAACTTAAAAAATATTGTAAAAAAAAAAATTGGAAAATTTTGATTATTAAATGTACTACAGCACTAGGAAAAAATGTGTCATGGAAGCACTTCCAAGCATCATGCTTTTTATTTATTCTTTTTTATTAATAACAAAAATTACCATCGAAGAATAAAAGTATAACATAAAGGTTCCAGGAAAAAAAAAGTTATTATACAATTAACTATACACTGTTAACAGAGCAAAGAATAAGTACAGAATACAGTATACTGTATAAGCAAACTTAACAGATAATAGGTACATAAATAAACAATAGACAATATTAAACAATAGAGTAAATAAATAATAAAGATAAATGTCAAGTCAAGAATAGAAGATTTGCGGTTTTCGGAAGGTTTTGTATTTCACAGAAGAAAGGCAATATTTAAAAGCTGACAATCTATTCAAATAACTTGCTACTATGACAGAAAAAGATAATTTTATCCATTTACATGAAATTATAAGATTTATGAATAAAATTTAAAAATATAATCATGCGCCACTTCCTGGCATCATGCAGATGTTCCATTATGAGGTCACTAAAGTCACTATGCTTTAAAGGTGCAACTAAATAAAAGCTTTCAGTCATTCTGGATTCAGCTTCTGAAGCGACAATATTTTAAAAAGGAGAAGCACAGGTGTCAAAATATTTGGCAGGTTTTTCTTGTGCTGTGCTGTGGATTGTGCTGAGGATGATTCCGAACACCCACAGATGCAGGAGACCACATTGGAGATTGGAGATCAGGTTAAAACCATCACAAAAAAGGAAACAAAGTTTGAGAAATTCAGGTGGTGGTGGAAGAAAAAAATTAAGTCTATATCTAAAAGAAATTATTCAGGTAACACTGGAGAGATTCTATTGGCATATTAAGTACAATAAACATTTATCGTGCAATATAATGTGAATATTTATTTATGTCACAGAAAAGGGATCCACTGAAGAGGTGGAGGAAGATAAAGATGTTAAGGAAGACATTAAACAGAGCTTCAATGTAGTCCAAGAGGAAACGGTTGACATCCTTTGGAGTAAGTAATAGAAATAATCCCTTGATATATCTTACTAGTAATCATAAATCACTTTACCAAACCACTTGCAAATAAGTGCTAAGGGTGTATTATATTACATCACACATCTGAACAATAGCCGAGACCATGGAAGTGAAAGATGAACCCGAAGCTGCTAGCACAGTATGCCAGAACGTGAAACCTCTAAATCAACTGCAGGATACCATGGATGAGAAGCTGGGTCTGTCAGAAAGTGGAATCATGTCTGTATTCCAACTGAGGCAGAGAACTTACTGGATCACGTTTAAATAATCAGAAACTCAGCGGGGTATGTACAGTATGAAGTGAATGATGTGCCTCCTTTTAATTGAGATTTAAGAGTACAAATCTGCAGATTTGAAATGTGAACTGGAAGTAATGTATGTGTGTGTGTGTGTGTGTGTGTGTGTGTGTGTGTGTGTGTGTGCGTGCGTGCATGCGTGTGTGAAACTAACCTGTTACACAGTTTATTATCTCCAATAAACCCTGACTCCTGCTGTCTGAAACAGCCCGACATATCTTTATTCATATCACCGTCCATATACAGACACATACAGAGTCAGTTTATTTAAATTTTTTGTTTTACCAGAGGTTATCTGTGGCTCCGCCCATGCTCAGATCCTGATGCCTGCGTGCTACCATTACCTGCAAATGGACTGTGCGGTCAGCTTGCTGCCGCTCCTCACACTGCTTCACTGCATCAACAACTCTTACATCTGCCTGTCTGTGCTGACGCTTAGACGCTCTGCAGTCTCATCTGTGGTTTCAGTAGCTATGAGCTCAGGTTGATGTCTCCTTTTTTCAGTTATTGTAAAAGCCTGTGACACACACAGTATGACATAATTGTTGACGAGGCCACCTGCTGTTACATTCGTCGAGGAACGTCTGTGACCCGCCTATGACGTAGCATCATAACAAAGCCCAGTCTGTTATGATCACTGTAGTTTTATTGTCTATCTTATGATTTTGTGGTTGTAGAATATGAGTGTGACAAATAAGTATAATGATGGAATTGTGCCATAATTCCTTTTTCAACACAGTGAACTCTTGCAGTGAGTGCAGAGATTGTTTATTCAGGTATGTGCACTACTGTATATGTATGTGTATTACTACTTAGTCACCTTTTTAATTTTATTATGCTAATGTCCTTCCAGGAATTCATTAGATGGCAGCTTTTATGAAGGTTCAGGGATAGACTGTTAGCAGTGATCAGTGATTTTGAGTAGCTGCAGTTGGTGGTCTGTTAGGAAATCCAGTTTCTCCAAGTAGGAGCAGCTTATATGTACAGTACAATTGTCAGTGTGGATTAGAGCATCTCAATGAGCTGATCAAGTCACATCTTGCACAAAACAACTGTCACTCCATTGTTTGATAGTATAGCTGTAGCTGAGTGGAGTGGAAGTGTGGGTAAACCTGCATTTAACTACAAGTTGATCAGATACTGTATTGTTTTTAAATAATTTATGTAAATATTTCTGGTGATTATCAGTGATAATGTTTATATATTGTATACACAACCCGGCCAAAATAAAGGCACATAATGTACCCTAATATTTCATTGGACCAACTTTATTCATGTTGTCATGTTTTGATTTCACTTCACATTTAAATGATCTCCCATCATGCTCATTCATGATGTTTTTCCAACCACATTTCTTCCTCAAAGTTGACGGATCATCACTATACTTCCAGGTTTTAATAATGCGTTTTACAGTTCTTAACCCAGTTGAACTAGTTTCAGCAAATCCTTGGTTGTTTTCTTTGCTTGAAACACACAATATTTTGACCCTTCTGAAGCAGAGTAACATCTTTGCCATGACCACAGGATATGTCAAATAGACTTTTTTTTTTTTAATGAAAAGTTACACACTGCATCAGTTAGGTTTAAATAACTTGTTGCCAGCTGAACCATATTAATCACTGCAGCAATTATCCAATGGAAGGCTCTTAACTATTTGTAGTTATATCCAGGTGGTGTCATTTCAGGCTGTGAAGCCGGCATTGATAAATCATTAAATTATTTTACATTTCATTTATGAACAACAAAAACAAATCATTGGTTTGGATTCAGTCAACAGTAATTTAATGATGACGTATTTTTTAAATCTTTGTTTTGCTTTTGACTTTTTTGAGAATTGCAGATTTTCAATGTGTATGATGATTTCGGAGATTTTGCATGCAACTGGTACAGAAGCAACAGCAATGTATTGCATTGCATTGTATATAGTATCTATTTTTTTTATTTGTTTGTTAATTTAACTTGTAGGCTGTATAACATTTTTAATAATAAAATTACACTAGTGCATACATTTCAAACCTCATAATTTACTGTACTGTAAATGTAACACTCACCTTTAATTAAGTTTTCATTTACATTTTCAGAAGCCAATATATCGGGATCATGGCACAGCATGTACACTAGCTCTCTGAAACTCAAACAGGTACCAACGAAGGCATATCTGATTGACTGGATGGGGCATTGATTAACTCAGTGCTCATGTAAATGTAACGTGGCCATGTTCGACAAGTCAATAAACCAAACCCAGTGAATAATGTGCAACTGGATGTAGCTTTGCAGAATTTCCTGAGATCAGAGTGGGAAAAAGCAGCAAAGTCTTTTTGCACTTATTTGAAGGAGGCTGCTCTTACCATCTGGCTTGTGAGATAAGCTCTCAGGTTTCTAATGTAAAGCCCAGAGCTGAGTGTTGTGGTATCACACATAAGATTAGGATGAGCAAAACATTTGAAAATGGGTCAAAATGGTTGTTTTAATTTTTTTATGACCAAAAATAATAAGCTCATGAGTATTACTGAGAGTACATTATTGTGACATCATTAATTTATTTGATGCTGTGTTGCCAAAACGTACGTATCTGTGCTGTTTGGGTTTCTGTGTCACACTCAGACTGGTTAAATGGACGAAGTATAATTTTTGGACACAGAAACATAATTTGGCACTAATCCCAGGATCACTCTTATTTACACCATTAAGCCCTAAAATCTCTGAAATAATTATATTGCAAATATGTACTGAATATAAGAAAAGTCAATTAATATTTATTATTTTTTATTATACAGTATTATTACTTTTACTCATTTCAAGCTAGAAATTTTCTTCTCTATCGGCAGATACATATTACAAGGAGCAAATTTATTTGACAGTTGTACATTTATATATATATATGGTCTTTGTTATGTAATATAATCCTATAGTGAAAAAATATATATTTTAGTTATTCTTTATTCAAGTTATCCTTGCTTGCTGAGGTAGCTTTTTTTCCCCTATCGTCCAATTTACAAAACAATAAATAAATAAAATCCACATGTACAATATCCTTGATTTGGCATTTGATGATTGCCATTGCCATTCATGCTATCAGCTTTATCACTGTACTGAAATTAAGATCTCTAAGTGACTGCCTGCCATGTTATCAACCTTATCTTTTCTTAAAAGCCGAAAGACCTAAACCTTTAAAATAAAAGCCAAACTGGTTGACTGACCCATTATATAGTGACAGCTGCTCTTCTGCAACAAAGGCAATTTTCAATGCAAGATGGACCACTCATTGGATTTCCTCTGCATCTCCCTGAGTGGCCTTACTGAATGTAATTATCGTTCCTCCATCCCGCTGTCCCCAGGGAGCCCTCACTTCCCTTTCAAACGACTCAGTTGTGTGTCCCTGTGCCCTCTGCACCTCCCCATGTATGTGTGGCCTTACCCTTAACACCCTGCATATCAGCCCCCACTATCTTAACGCCTAGCCAGCTGTGTGGTTTATACAATTTCCTGATCCACCCTCAGCCTTCACTCTTTCACTCACATAAAAAAGGTCACAAAAAAAAAGATTTAATTCTCCAAATACAAAATATAAATTCAAATTTGTTATATGTAAATATACAGATTTCCATTATTACAGACTCATAGGATTAATGTAAAAAATTTTTTATTATTTTTACAGACCACACACAGTCTCTCTCTCTCTCTCTCTCTCTCTCTCTCCCCACACACACACACACACACACACACACACACACACACACACACACACACACACACACACAGATATGCTATATTTAGATTTATTGCTATATATTATATTTTGATATATGTGATATTATGATATATGATAATATTATCAATGTTGTATTAATATAACACACCATAATATTTTTCTTTTTCTGAAGTGTGTATACATTTTTTGTCTAGTCTCTAGTGTCAGTATTAGGCAAATAAAACCTCAAAAGACCAACATTTTCACCGTGGAATTATTATATATCTTTTAATTTAACAAAAATGAAGCACAAAAAAATGTAATTAACTAGTGGGCAATACTAAGTACCTCTATGATTCAATAGCTTAGATCCATCTTTAGCAGCAATTATTTGAAGGAATTGTTTGCTGTATGACTTTATCAGTCTCACATCATTGTGGAGGAATGTTGGCCCATTCTTCATTACAACATTGCTTCAGTTCATTGAGGTTTTCAGGCATTCTATATTGCACAGCTCTCACCACAACATTTAAATTGGGTTGAGTTCTGTACCGAAACCCTGATGATTTCTTTTTCAGCCATTCTGATGTATATTTACTGCTCTGCTCCGGAGCATTGGCCTGTTGCATGACCCAATTTTGACTAAGCTTTAGCTGTCGGACAGATGGCCTCAAATTTGTCTCTGCCAAGTTGTGTGCGGATCGGATGGTCCGCTGTGGTGACCCCTCAACGGGAGCAGCCGATAGACCGACAACAACAACAGAGGAGTTCATGGTCTACTTATTAACTGCAAGGTGCCTGGGTCCTGAGGCTGCAAAACAAGCTCAAATCATCACCGCTTCACCGCCGTGCTTGACAGTGGGTATGACGTGGTTCTGATGAAATGCTGTTTGGGTTCTGCCAAACAACTTCACTTTGGCCTCATTCATTCTAGGACATTGTTCTAGAAGTCCTGTGGCTCGTTCAGATGCAGTTTTGAGAACCTCAGTCGTGCTTCCAAGTTCTTTTTAGACAGAAGAGGCAACACTCCTCGCAACCCTTCCAAACAATCCGTACTTGTTAAGTCTTCTTCTAATTGTTCTGTCATAGACTTTAACATTTAACAGACGCATTGATGCCTGTAGGCTCTGAGATATAACTTTTTTTTCTTTTTTTTTTTGTATTTCTCTGAGAATTGTACAGTCTGACCTTGGGGTGAATGTTCTGGGACGTCCATTCCTGGGAAGATTGGAAACTGTCCAGAATGCTTTCCACTTGTAAATACCTTTCACTTCTCTATTACTATGGCTTACTGTATGTCATTCCCACTTGGCATTGTGTTACCACACACTTGAATGCTCCAGACCAGCAAACTGCCAGAACATCTGCTTGTATAGAGATATGCAAACCTGATGATAACAATTAATCAAAGGCTGCGACACACTATTGTAAATTATGTGCAAGCAGTAACCAGATACTTGGTATTGCCCACATGTTTTTTTTTTTAGCTAATTATTTTTGGCTTCATTTTTGTTGAATAATTCCATGGTGAAAATGACCAGCGATGCTCTACAGCTTAGAGACAGTGGCACTGATGAAAAGACAGGAGGTAAAGTTGGCGGTAGCAGAGATGTTGAGGTTCTCTTTGTGATTAACAAGGATAGGATCAAGAATGAGTCCATCAGAGAGAAAACCCATGTTAGATGTTTTGCAGATAAAGTCAAAGATGCCAGATGGAGGTGGTTTGGACATGCTCAGAGGAGAGATTGTGAGCATATTGGTAGAAGGATGTTGAGGTAGGACCTGCCAGGCAGGACGTCTAGAGGAAGATTAAAGAGGAGATTTACAGTAGGGATGCAGTGAGAGAGGACCTGAAGTTAGTTAGTGTGAGAGAAGAGGATGCTGAGGATAGGGTTAGATGGAGGCAGATGATTTGCTGATTCTATGTGAAAATACTGTTTACTGTGATGCAAGTAACATAAATAACAATGCAGTTTGTCTTCTTCCCATCGTGCACCCTGGTGCCATCTCTTCCACAGACAAGCAACTCATACTGTATACACCTGATCAGCGGTCAGCATGGACACTCCAACCCCTCTGCTGCTATTCAGCCCTATACAGAGCAAGCTGTGATGCAGTGTGTTCTGAGATGTGTCCATTATATCCAGCGTTAACCTTTTCAGCAAATTGTGCTTCAGTAGGTGTTCCATGGGTTTGGGCCATACAAGCTAGGTTTTGTGTCCCACATGCATCAGTGAGATTTTGCCAACCATGACAATTCTGCTGGTTCACTGGTTGTCCATCCTTGAACCACATTTGATAGGTACTAGATGCTCTGATGCAGTGACCTACTGTAGCCATCACATTGGTCTTTTTAATGTCACTAGGATCCTTCCATTTGCCTATTTTTCCTGCTTCCAACACATCAACTTCAATGGCTGACTGTTCATTTGCTTGGCAGGTGCTACTGTGACATGATAATCACATGTTATAAACTTCACCTGTCAGTGCTTTCAGTGTTAGGGCTTATTTGGAGCTATTTGAGAGAGAGATAGAGAGATCACCAGATTCAACAATTGAACCACTAACACTTATTGACCCTGGACCACCACTGTAGAACCATACAAAAGCATATAGTTAGGAGATCACAACAACACACAAGAAAATAAAACATAACAACCAGAAAGAGACACACAGAGAGAGAGAGAGAGAGAGAGAGAGAGAGAGAGAGAGAGAATAATAAATGGTCATTGCATGCCTTTTCCAGAATTCACCACCAAAATGCATCGCCACCAGGTTCATTATGAATATGAAACCATGGCTACTGAACACTTAATCCACTGAGAGCAGCTTCCTCGTCACAGATGGTGCTTAAGAGCAATGACTGCATTTTGTCAAGTGTCTCTGTGTGTATTTGGGGGCCTGTTCTATGTGTGTGTGCATATGCTTCATGTACCGTAGTTCATAATAACTGCCTTGTGTGTGTGTGCGTGTGTCCCAAACCTTACACAGAGAAAATAATGAAGAAAAATCTGCCTCATTTAGGCTCCATATTGCCCAGCTTGTGTTGTACAGTACACAGTAATCACATTTGTGTTCCCTACAGAAGAAAGCAACATTGCATCAAATGCTGACCACAACCAGTTCTGCTGATCTCATTAAGGTGGGATACACAATAGCCTGCGCAGAGGAGGTGGGTTTGTTAAAAAAGGTGGGTCACCTGGTTAAGAAAGTCAATTTGCTTCCATCCTCTATGGAAATATGTGTATGCATTTATTTCCCTTTAGTCTACAAACTCCGTCAGTGTTTCTACAACCTATAGTGTTTCTCTAAGGTACATAAATTGGTTAATTTATCTAAACAATGACATTTATCTTTAATTTCTGAGAGTATGTTTTTTATGTTTATTTATTTATTTATCTATTTATTTATTCATTATTATTATTATTTATTTATTTATTTTTATTACTTTTTTTATTATTATAAGGGGTAGTAGTAGTAGTAGTAGTAGTACAGCCATAAATAATGTTTGTCACTGTCAGATATATAACGGCGCTATTATTATTTGAAAATTGTAATATTACAAACTCTTAAATAATCATTAGAAACATTACATTTGTCTCAGTTTGAAAACATTAGTAAAAAAAATTACAAATTACACAGACTGCATTCTTTTGCACTTCTTGTGCAAATCCCACAGAAAAGCCAACACTGCACAAATTGCTAAAAAATAAGTCAGTGGTGGCCATAAAAGAAATGCGCTAGAACACCCAATGCATCGCATCTGCCCAGTCATGCCCAGCAGGCAAAGAGCACAAAGCCACAGACCTGGTCTTCAAACTACCCAGATCCCAATCCAATCAAGCACCCATGGGATGCACCAGACAAACAAGTTTGTCAATGATGCATGGGGGCCCCACCCCTGAATCCACAACACCCAATGGATCTGCAATGTTAGGCTTGAGTACTACGAAATACTAAGTGTATGTAAACTTCTGACCCGCTGGGTAAGTGGTGAAAGAAATAAAAGCTGAAATAAATCTTTCTTCCTAATATTATTCTGACATTCCACATTCTTAAAATAAAGTAGTGATCCTAACTGACCTAGGACAGGGAACATTTATTAGAATTTAATGGCAGGAATTGTGAAAAAAAAAGTGTTTAATATATACAGTATGCGCCAAAATATACAGTACTGAAACTCACGCATCTCAAACGCACATTTGCGATTGTTGACCTGGCATAGCTCCAGACGTATAGTGAAAAGAATGTTGTGTTGGGCAGCTGATGTTGGAAATGAGTCTCTCAATGGAGGAAAAGGTATTCATAGTTGAGTATTATTTCCGCTCATATGGAAGTGGTCGTGAATGGGAACCGAGTTTGAAAAAGAGATTTAATAAGACAGCACCAAGTAACACATTATGCTGTCTATTGTTATGAAATTTCACCATTCTGGTAGTATACTGTGTCTGCATTACGCAAGTAAGTCACCACATTTTGCAGGAGACTGCAGCAGCTTTTGTTCCGGGATTTGTCTGAGAATCTGCGTGAACGATATGAACACTGTCTACAGCAAGTCGGTGCACACACACTTCAAACACTTACATTATGTATTCCGTGGTAAATCAACATGCTAATAGTGGGTACAGTATGTTAGTTTCTTTTAGGAGATTTAAACTCAGATCACAACAAGGTAATATTGTTCATCTTTTCATTTCATTACTGTATATTTTGGCGCATACTGTATATTGGACTACAGAGATTCCTAGTTGGATGCAAAGATCCAGGTTTAACATGTTCAAGGGCTTTGCATCAATAATCGTACCTGTACTGTTGTAATTCATTCGACCTTGGATACAAAATATTTCTAAAATGTTCCCCTGCCGTGAATTCCGGCTGCATGAAGCTCTTAACTAGGAATCTCATTTACCATTATATTTATTCCCATTTTGCGACCATGGTAAAATCTCCGGCCAACGTGCACATGAGACATTTTGGGAACGTACAGTATGTCCCTGGGGTGAAAACGGAGCACCTTGAGGAAACCCACCAAGCATGGAGAGAACATGCAAACTCCAGGCACACAGACCTGAGGTGGGGATCGAACCGGAACCCTGGAGGTGCGAAGTGACAGTCCTAACCACTAAGCCACCGTGCCACCATATTGGTTCCTTCCATGTGTCATCCGGCACATTGGCACCCTGGATGTATATCCGTCTTTTCTGTGGCAGGGGAGTGTTATTCACACACTATGGGCAATTTGAGACTGCCAATTAGCCTAACCTGGGACTGTTTTTGTGGACTATGGAAAGAAACAATTATATATATACTACAAAGCATGCAGTCAAACAAGCCAAAGCATTTCTAATTCTTTCTTTTTTCATTTTCACCCTCACACACACACAAGCTTCAGTTAAAAGTGATGAAATGTCGGTAAGGATGGGCAAAATATAAGCAGTGTAAAACACTGTCTCTGAGCACGCGCTTTAAAGGGATGGTATGAATAAGAAGAAGGCTCTTCCTCTCCCCCTCCTCCTCCTCCTCTCACACCTTCCGCCCCGCCCCCATGTGCTAGCTGGATGGATGGATGGACTGTGTGACCGGAGCCATATGGGATTTTTTTTTTTCCTTTTTCAGTCACACACTCACAATCACCATCATCATCGTCATCATCGTCACCGCCATCACCAGCACCGACACCGACACCAGAAGCAGCAGCAGCAGACTCAGCATCAGCATCAGCAGCAACAAAAGCAGCCAGGGCAGCGCTGACGCACACCACCTTCCTGTGATGGAAATCTGCGACTGGAGGCGGAAAACACCGGGATGCTCCTCCATGGGCGCTGAATAATTCCCGACGATCTTCACATGCTCCCTGTTTGAGATGCGCAGCAGACGGAGACCTGGGAGCGGAGTTCCTGCTGCAGGGTGCCGCATTGCCTGGCCGCTTCGTGGATAGACAGTGTCGTGTAGCGTAGTGTGAATTAATGGCGGGGTTTAATAGTGATCACTGATTTATCTTTATTTTTTGGTTTGTATATTTGAATGAACGAAGGGATTTTTTTTTTTCGTCTGGATACACATCCTTCCTGTATATGCGCTTTGACCGGATGAATGTCGAGCAGATTTTTCTTCTTTAACGTACAAAGACATCCTTTTAAGATTTGGGAGAAATAACCTCCCGTGTGCGTGTGTGTGGGTGAGTGTGTGTGTGTGTGTGTGTGAGTTTGTGTGTGTGTGTGTGTGTGTGAGAGAGAGAGAGAGAGAGATATCTCAGGACGGGATCTAAAGTGGTGTTTTATTCAGGACGCAAACACAAATTCTTGGATATCCCTTGGAGTCGGTAAGTGTTCTGGCGCGATGACTCATTTACAGGCGGGTCTGTCCGCCGAGACGCTGGAGAAGGCCAAGGCGGAGCTGAAGGAGAACCCTGACACCTTGCACCAGGACATCCAGGAGGTGCGGGACATGATCATTACGCGGCCCGACATCGGCTTTTTGCGCACGGACGACGCCTTTATTCTGCGCTTCCTGCGCGCGCGCAAGTTCAACCACTTCGAGGCGTTCCGTCTGCTCGCCCAGTACTTCGAGTACCGCCAGCAGAACCTGGACATGTTCAAGAACCTGAAGGCCACAGAGCCTGGCATCAAACAGGCCCTCAAGGACGGTTTTCCTGGAGTGCTGTCTAATCTGGACCGACATGGCAGGAAAATCCTCGTCCTGTTCGCTGCCAACTGGGATCAGAGCAGGTGATGCTGAGATTTGAGTCGGGTTGCCAGATTGTTTTCACCTTTCTATAATTTTTTACAATAATTTTTTTTTAAATCACCTGGTCTAACCAAGGCACAAGCTGAGCTGGTCAACCTGGTAGACCATCTTTACCAGATGGCAACTTCTAGCTCATAGACATGTTTATTTAAACAAAAATAAACCAACAGTTGTGTCATGGTGGATTAGTGGTTAGCACTGTGGCCTCGCACCACCAGGGTCTGGGTTTGAGTCCCACCTCTGGTCTGTTTGCATGTTCATCCCATGCTTGGTGGGTTTCCTCCCACAGTCCAAAGACATACAGATTGGCATTCCCAAATAGCCTGTGTGTGTGCCCTGCGATGAATTGGATTGGCACCCTGTCCAGAGTGTACCCCTGTGCCACGTGCCCTAAGTTTCCTGGGATAGACTCCAGCCCCCCTGCGACCTTGTATATAGGATAAAGTGGTAAAGATGTGCAATTCTATATAGATGATAAACCTACTATATGTATGTGTGTCATTTTATCTATGTATATGAAAAAAATCACAACCATTTTCTGATCAGTTTACTAGCTGGAAGATTAAGTCATCCAGTTTAACCAGCTTGTCTTGTGTTTTGCACTGGTGCCTGGTTGGACCAAAATACATAATCTTTGCTCTTTGGTAAAAATCTTCTTGGTCCGTTAGACTTGTTATTGTTAAATGTGTCACATAATCTTATAAAAAATATATCACCAGCCCTTGAAACCAGGATGATTGGTTTTTGTTCCTCTGGGGAAACTGTTCCTACAACCCAACCCCCCTTTTTATGACTGCATTTTTGTAGTGAGGAACTGTAATCGCTGTAACCACCATGAGTTCTCCAAAAGCATTGCATCATGCTAGAACAAGCATCACATCTACACATATTCTTTACTAAGTAATATGATTTTGATTTTGGAATTCTTTAAAAAAAAAAAAAGAAAAACAGGATTGTAATGATGAGAAATGAGAAAATGATGTTACAATTCAGATTTCTATATAAATGAACTCCTAAGAAACAATATGAACACTGACCTTAACTTTAACCTCAGAGCCTTTCATATAAACTGAGATGTTTTAATGGTTACCGATTTGCAAGTTTGACACGGTGTTCACTGTAACACACACTTTAATCTGGAAACCATTATGGGGTTAATGGTGTGGAAAGGCCAGAAGCGTTTGAGCTGTCCTTCAGCACTACTATGCTCCCTTTCAGCACTGAAGAAAAAGATTTGTTGTAGTAACGAAGTAAAAGTTTTTATTAAGGCTGAAAATGTATATGTTTTATTATGATATTCATCTATATGATAAAAGAAGATACAAGAGTACATTCACAATATATCATTAGATTTTCTTCTTTGCTATAGAACATTTCATTAAACTTATTGGCTTGTTAATGGATTTGGATCAGGTGTATTATGAGCAGAGAAACTATAAGGCATTGACTCTTAGTTAATGAAGCTGGGCGACAATATATCATTTATTATTGCAACATTGGCATTTGCAACGCTGACCCTCCAGCAAATGACATAATTTTATGGGGTTCTGTGAGCATCCTGGACAGAGGTTTTTTGTGTTTTTTTGTTTTTTTTTTGATAAATCAAATCATGGCTTGATTTGAGAAATTAAATGAAAGTCAAAGAAATGCAAGCCAATTTAGTTGTCACTCATCGCAGGATTCAAAATATTGCAAGTCATGTCACAATATCTGTGTATCAGAGAGGCAGGTCCAAAGATACTGTAGCACACTTGAATGCAAGCATTTAATGTAAAAAATACAAAAAAAAAAAAAAAACCCGTAAGAATCGTACAAGTCCTCATTTAATTCCTGAATCCTACTTTGTGGACTTGAATAAAAAAGTGGACATTTTGTAGCAAATGGATGAATCCTGGCTCATTAGACTCTAAAGTGCACACAGCACCACGGTTGAGTCTAAAGGGCCTTTGAATCCAAACTAGTCACAACATTACCTTTGGAAGTAGAAAAATCTGCATCCTTTTCAGAAACAAGAGTCAAGTACAAAGAAGGTCAATTAGCCTGATTGAATTGAGCGCCTCTAAAAATGACATCAGTCTCCTTTTTATTATTTATTTTCTTTGCTAGATCAAATACAGTTCTGTGCTGAAGCCCTTTCATGTTGTACCGATGTATCGCTCTGCCTCAATACAATAAGTTCTACAGTAAATAAAGCAATCAAACAGTGTGGTGGAACAATCAAGGAAAAATGGATTTTCACAGTTTTTTACCTGCAGTGATGATGTTTTTTGCTTTTATTTTTGCATCTAAAACCTAATATGTGTTCTCAGGTACACCTTTGTGGATATACTGCGAGCGATTTTGTTGTCGCTGGAGGCCATGATTGAAGACCCAGAACTCCAAGTTAATGGATTTGTGTTGATCATCGACTGGAGTAATTTCACATTTAAGCAAGCTTCTAAACTTACTCCAAGCATGCTGAGATTAGCCATCGAGGGCTTACAGGTAACATATATATATATATATTTTTAATAATGAACATAAGGTTCAGATTTTCAAATGTGACATTAAAGTCATTATAACGGTTAATAACACATTGTTGTTGAAATTTCAAATCAGATTGGTTAGAAGGTAATTTTGTATAATATCAGCTGTGACGGTAGTTCCAACAGTAAAACACTTCAAGATGTGCTGTTGTTGGAACATAATGATTTAGAATTAGTTGGTGTGAGACTAACTATGCAGTGTTGATTATTACACATAACTGCATGCTCTAATGTGTTTTGCTCCATACTGATCTTACCACAGTATATTGTATGTTGAAGTAATCCTAACATTGTCCTGGGATTAGGATTTTTATATTTGGAACGCTTAAGGCCTTTATACTGGATCTGTATGAGTAAGTACATGACCATAATCAACTTTCATATTTTGCTGAAGCTTATGAAATACAAAACCCGGGAATGAAATTATACACATAAATACACACGCACCAGTGCTGTAATGGAATACAAAAATAACCTACGTTCATTTATCCTACAAATATGATCGGGATTAATAATTCCAATATCAAATATCCAGCATCAAAGAAATGATCAAAGCTAGGCAGCCTGAACAAACGCTTTGTACAGTGATCTCAGTTGACAAACAAGATGTTGGACTTATGTTGGATTGTAAGAGAACCTGATGTATTTATGAGACATTTCATCTTAATTTATTGATAATGACAATGCAATGAAATGGAAACACTTCAACCTCATACAAGCAAACAACTTCTTTTTCTCTGCTCTCCACTGCCTTTCCTGATTCATGAGAGACCCCCCCTCCCCTTTTTTAAGTGCTGTGTTTGTTTTCTTGTTTTTTTTGGCTTCCCTGACACCCCACTTGAATTGCATAATCTTAATCAGCCTTTGAATTGCATAGTAGTGTTGTGTCTGAAGCAGATGCTTGAGCCTGAGGAAGTCAGTCTGGTAAAGGGCATTAGCTATTCTCTCTGTGAGGTACACGAACAAGAGTTGGCCTTATGTTCTGAGGCCTGGAAACTTCGTCTGCATGTCAATTAGGGACGTCCATTGTGCCTTTGTGGTTACTTATCATAGCTGGGTAGCATTTGGGCTGTAGACAGAGTTTACACCTGTACAGTTCTAATTTTAGAAAGAAAAATATTCTTAGTAAGTAGTGGACGCATAAGGTAGTTACGCTGTACAATGTTTTTTTTTTTTTTTTTCCTCAATGTTGACTGGAGTGAATAATTCATGGACAGGTCTGTAAATGTCACATAAACAGTTATATACTGAATAATGAGCTCTACCAACTGCCAAATGAATTTTCAAAACCTATTGAATAAAATATCAAAAAGTAAAGGATTTCACCCAGCCAAGAAAATGTAAAAGTCAAAGTTTGGTTAGCAGGCCCACCCTTGTGAAAACACATTTAAAAAACAACAGGAAAAATATAATTAATTCAAAGCTTAAACAGTAGGTCCTTAATTTAAAGTGACACATATTGATTGCTGATTGGCTACTGTATATGTCATTGTGAAATAAAATTGAGAGATAAATACTTATAAGCCTAAATGATGCTTTAATTATTAATTATTATTATTATTATTATTATTATTATTATTATTATTATTATTATTATTATTTTGCACAATGTAAATATGAGTATGCAAGTGCTGAAAATCTACCCCAAGTAAGTAAGGTTATTTAAAGGAAAGAAATGACTCGTCAATATAAGAACATAAGTAATTTCACATTTAACTGTTTTCACAAGGTTAACATCTTTAATAAGGATATTATTACAGTCTGGGTCCAGGAGAATCCAAACCCAATTCTGGGGAGACTAATTCTTAGAGCAGGTTGGGATATACGACTATCACTGGCCACCATGCATACATACAGTCAGGGGGAGAGTGGGAGGAAACATCTGAGTCTGAGACATCCCAGAGGAAATCCACATAGCCATGCAAAGAACATGTGAATCTGTGAGGTGGCACCACATTGTTTGCTCATACAATAAAATGGAAAAAAGTAATCTCACATTGCTGCTATTTAAATGGCATGCAGTTTATTGCTATAAGCCACGTTATTTTTTTCACATTTTAGTTATGTTTTTACATACTTTACATTTCCAAACCCAAAAACACAAAAGGATAGTTAGGATTTTTTTTAAAGCTGTACATTACATTACAATATGCCTTGGTCATTATGTTACAAATTTAGAAAATAATTTAAAAACCTGGTACAAATTTAACTTATTTCCTTTATAATACAGCTGCTTTCAGTAAAAATAAATAAATAAATAAATAAATAAAGTAGTTTGTATGAGTGAACTACCAACTCAGTGTATCTTAGTGGAACTGCAGAATCTTCATACGAGTCTCAGCTGAACTTGGGAATTCATTAATTTTGTGATTGGTGGGTTTCCTCCAGGTTCTCTGGTTTCATCCCACAGTCTAAAGACATGCAGGTTAGGCTAATTGCCCGAAGTGTGCGTGCCCTGCGATGGATTGGCACCTCATTCAGGTTATACCCTGCCTCATGCCGTTCGTCCCCAGTCTAAGGATAGGCTCCAGGCTCCCAATCACCCTGTATAAAGGATAGACAACGAGTGAGTGAGTTAAGTGCAGTAAACAGTCTATGACATACAAGCGTGCACACACACGACTAGGCCTGTTCTTTATATTTTAATGAGCACATTAGCTAGCTTCATTAATTACCTTGGCTCAAGTAAGTTTGCAGTAAAGAAAGGTTTTGTACAACCTCTTGTGTACAGTGAATACATTGTTGTTTTATTTGTTTTAAAAACCCACCATATTGACTTATGGTTGTTGTTTTCTCCTTTTTCTACTATATATAAGGTATTGTTTTTCTCCCCTCATATGGGCCGAGCTTTGATTTCCTGTGTAGACCGCTTCAAGTGAAGCCTGTTGACTGAATTTTAATGCCGGCCTGTGATGAGCCCATTCCACATTCCAGCGCCTCTTCAGACAGATTAGCTGGTGAATAATTGATCGCCGCCATTAGCATCTTGCCTCCAGAATGCGTCACTCACAGACTGAGTGGGATGGTGCTTTTGTAGTCGTTTTGAAAGGAAAACAAAAGTGATGCATAGAAATGATAGTAAAGGACTCCTGTATGTGTCACCTCCCACAATGTGTTATCAGAAGAGCCATATTTTGGAAATTTGGAATAAGTTGAAAGGTCACATGACACTGGTACTGTATGGCACGTGAAAGCAAGTATTTGTTGGCATATGTTGGCTCGATTAGAACTGATTTAATGAAATCAGATAAATGTGCGTGTGTGTTTATCACAAGCACCATACTGTACACAGAACACGGATTAGCTTTGAGTAGGGACGTCATTTCTGCTCTGTGTCCTGAGGTGTTCCTCCTGGGAGTGAAAGCATGAGTTTGTATGACTGAAAGATCAAAGACATGTATGTACTTGATGTACAACATTGCGATTTTAGTATATACAGTACAATATGTTGTGCAAAGGAGAGTATACAGTACTGTATATACAGAGGGGCACAAAAAAATTCATACACATTTCAGCATTAAAAATATATGAGAGCAATTACTGACATCTTTAGAGGAAACATAATACTACACATTGCACATAATTTTCAACTAGAGTTTTAAATATAGTTTATATATATAGCTGTAAAAATTATGTATTTTTAATGTAAACATTTTATTCCCTCTGTAATTTGTTGCATTTTGCACAATAAATGAACTCATAAATCATTGTCACAAAATCAATGAAATTAATGGAAAAAGAAGATAAAAACTCACTTTTTTTCACCATTTTAATTTGGATGATGCAATTTCCTGTTGAACATGGGCATTTTTGAAGACCATTGAAGATATTTAAGGCTGAATACAGTATGTCCAGGTGTCAGCATTGAGAAAAAGAATATTTGAAGCATATGATGTTAAATGGATTCACACATTAATGCAAACAAAATAAGAATAATTTCGGAAGCATCTTATTGTTATATTTCAAGGTGCCACATAGTATCAGGGAATGACAGGATAAATGCTGTGGATGTTTCACTGTTTTGCCCCACTCACTCCTTTTGTATTGTCTAGAAGCACATGGACTTAAAAAAGTAATCCTTCACAATGCAATGCGTTTCAGGATGAAGCTGTTTTTCGTACACAGGCTGTTGAAATATATGTGTTTGCGTCTTTGTTTTATGATGTAGTCTCAATTTTTCTTTGCGTTGTTGTGTGATTACGGTGAGTTATTTAGAAGCTGGAGCACATATGTGATTTCACTCACAGGGCTCTTCCAGCAGCACACCCACGCCTGAATCTAACGCATGATCTATCATCTACCAACCACAACTCTGCTCTGAGCTACCGCTTTGTGCTTTTTTCTCATTCTAAATTTACCTCAGAGAGAGCACGGCTGTAGCAAGTACACAAGATATGTAAGCAAAATGTAATATCTGTATTATGAGTGAAAATTCTCTAGCCGTTCTGAATTGAGAATTTACACAGATGTTAAACATTTAAATGTATTCAAAAAATTTTTTTTAAATGAAAATGTTCAAGCATGGATGGTGTCTCAAAAGGAAACAGCTGAAGTATACATTGCGTCACCAAATGGGACCTCAAAAAGGAGCGTGTAGAAAATGGCTGTTTTTAGCTGAAGCAATAGAAGTAGATGTATACTCCCAAGACGAATGGAGGAAAGAGCATGTGAGGCTTTCTCTCACGGAGCACCTCTTTTGTTCCTGCAGGCCTCTGTTGTTTCCTTCAGTGTCTTGGACTTGCCTTTTGTCTCTCTCTTAGTCCTGAGAAATAACCCACGCTTGGCAGCCAATCAGAGCTGACTGATCTTCCTCATCCCACCCCATGCCGAGTTTCCCTGGCAACCTGTCCAACCGCCATGCTATGCACCCTCCAGATGGGCTGCGTTCACGGAAAGAAACACACTCATGTCATTCAACCACCACAGATTGATAATGTCTGAAAAAGTCTGTGTACATGTTTAGAGAATAACGTCGGTCTGACGGGAATATATTGGCATCCACTACATGTGTACACAAGGAAAATGTTTTTTTTAATTTTTTTATCTTTAGATGTTCAGCTGGCAAAATGTTGACGTTGGGAATTTGTTCACCATTTAATATTATGATTTTAAAGGACTCCTGAAGAGTAATTGAGATGTAAAGGACATTTTAGTTTTGTGCCTAAATGTGTAGTAAATCGACAGATAGTGTAGTTTTGAAGTAAGCGTCTTCATAGAGAATAAATAATGAACGAATAGAATCAAACAGGATCAACCTTTGATTGCAACTATTATAATACATCAAAAGTGTGTATGATCTTATAGCTCAGGTCAGATGGACAGATGGACCAGGCTTTTGGTGGCGAGTCTAAAAATAACTCATCCAGCCTCCTGCATTATGTTGATTGCGCTATCTAATCTGTACGCCATTAAGAGATGAGAGCAACAAAGAGCTTTTGTCAGATTTAACTATGAGCATTTTTACTGAACATGACCGAGTTAATATTCAGATCTCAATTATAAACTGACTTCTACTGCCTTATCTACAAAGGACAGCTGGTGCAAATGTGCTAGCAGGGCTAATCCCATCAGTTTTTATTTATTTATTTTTTTTTTTTTTGCTGAAAACATGTATCAAAGTGGTTTACTTAAGATGTTTTGGTAACCATGTGCAACATCACCATCAGTGATTGTAAGCAGTGTACATGCCTTTAGAACCGTGGTTCTCAACCTTATTCCTAGAGGAACACTGACCTGCATGTTCTAGTGCTTTCCCTGCTCTAACACACCCATTCCAATTAAGAAAATGTTGTTAATTAGTTGATTAGGTAAATCTGGGAGCTGAGAAAGCAATAAAATGTGCAGAGTTGTTATACCCTGTTATCTAATGTTACCAGCTTAACTGGGAATTTTCACTCAGATTAGTGCCGGTGAGTTAATATTTTAGGCTAAATTTCACATTTTGTGTCATTGTAAATAGATGCCTTTACAAATTACAAATGCCCTAGGTTAAATCTTTAAATAAAATTATGAAATAAGTAATCATATGAATTGTCCTCAAAATATTTTCTCCCTTGTGAATTGATTAATAATAATAGTAATGATAATAATAATAATAATAATAATAATAATTATTATTATTATTATTATTATTATTATTATTATTATTATAATTATTAAAAGTAAGTCTGTTAATTATTCAGCTGAGAAACTTATTAAATTAATGTATTTTATACTTTATACAGTACGTGCTCCCTTTATTTTACTCCTACCCTAAATGCACATTTCGGTGTCTACAATAATGAGCTACTACTGAGCCACACCTCTCCGGAGAACACCAGAGCTGAGCAACAAGCTGGAGGAGGGCCTCTTCTTATATGAGGTCACAATAAGGGAGCCCCAAGCAAATTAGACCCCCCCTGGCCAAATACAAAATACTAAGCCCCAGCCAACACGAAAATGTTGGGGGTCTTAACATGCTTAAATGCTCATGAAATTCAGCAGACATGTTGGAAACTGCTGCCATTAGGAAGCCTGAGCAGCTGGGCCCTGTACATGGCACGTGGCCAGCACACATGATTTTGTTTCGCTGTTTCGACTCTACTCAACAGGAAGACAGTAATTTGGGTTGTCTGCAACACATACCCAATGGAATGATATTCTCCTCCTAGGGGATTTATACGATCACCACCAAACCGGGCCAATGTGATCTCAAGACATTGAGGATGCAAAATTGCGAAGATATTTTTGATATCTCAAACAGCTCAGGCATGACAATGCCTTAAACTTGGTGGCTAATTACTTCCAGAGTGACATCATATTGAGTGAGATCATAGTGTGATGCTTTTTTTTTTTCTAGCATCCCTGGCCATTTGGAGGTCATAACATAAAATTCGCCCATTCTAAAATTATATCATAATGGTATTGGTATGTCCCCCTTAAATGCCTGTGCCCCCTATGCCCACTGTGCCCACTGTCTTTCGGGCAGTGATGATACAGGTCCTTGGGCCCAATCATTGTTGCTTGCAGCTATATTTTCAAATATAGAAGAAGTTTTACAGAACAACTGGCATCAAGCAAGTTATAATACCTTGCATAGCTTTTTGCCTTCAGTATATATAGCATTTATTAGACCATCAGTCATTTTCTCATCTCAAACAAGAAAGACAGACAGCATTTTAGAGAGTGGATTAAAACTTTGCAGAGGAAAGCAGTTATATAATTCAAGGCTATATAATTCAGTGATGACATGAGAGTGTTCATTGCCCATCTGGATGTTCGGTCTTCCACCAGGACAGCAGAAAGCTTCCAGTTAATCTGCTCAGCAGAATAAATGGCACATGACATAACTGAGGCTAAGAGGCTGGAGGTAGAGTAATTATTTGGCTGACTGGAAATTGGAGCTGCTAAATTCAGGTTGTGTTTATCTTTTGCTTTGCTGTACAGCAGAGACAAACCGTTTATCTTAACAGGCCAAATCTGTCAAATGCACCTAAAACACCTGCCGTGCTTCAGTAGTTTTCAAGACCTACTGCTTGCATTGGAGCTCTGACATTCCTGTTAACATGTCTGCTTTGGACAAAACATACCATTGGTGATATCACTGCTATATCTCCAGGTTGTTGATCCTGAACTACTTTGTTTGTGATGCTTTGCATGTTCTTAACATATTCTGAGCTTCTTACGGCACTGTCTGTGTGGAATTTTGCGTGTTTTTTTTCTTTCTCCCGGTGAGCTTCTTCTGACTTCTGTGATGTGTCAGACTTTCCTCTTTGCCCCTAGGTGTCTACTATCCAAGGCTTATTCCCACCTCACATACTGTATACCTCCATTCTGACCAGAATAAAGTGATTACTGGAGATGGCTGAATCAATTCAATACTGTACTGTTGTTGCTTATTATATCATGCAGAAAAAGTAGACACCTTATCAAGGGTAAAGCAGACTAAATTAGTGTTTCTTTGCTTTCGTTATGTCTTTTTGTAAGAGCACTTTATAACCATCACCGAATTCAGATTATTTACTGAAGTTGCCATCTAGTCTCATATTACACTGTGGTTGATGCTATTAATAATAATAATAATAATAATAATAATAATAATAATAATAATAAAGAAACAGGGTCAGTTCTCTAGAAATTTACTTATGCCTCATAGAAATCCCATATGGCAAGAAAGAAAGTATTTTACTGCCAAAAGTTTTACTCAAGGGACAGAACACACTGTACCTCTGGCTAGGAACAACATGTCCAATGGGAGTTTAAGAGTCACAGGTTCACAAGTGTTCACAAGTGTTACTATGATTAACCACTATCATTTTTCTTAAAGTGGCATTAATACATTTGGTTTTAACAAGTCAATTTATTATATCTACCGTTTAATTCAGATTTCCATCAAAAAGTTTTAGTTGTTGGTAATACCAGATTATAAATTCTATTTCTTAAAAACAGTTTGCTAGGAGATATGTGTCTCTTTTTAATCTATTACTGTACATATATTCCAGGCTACTGTTTAAGTCTTTCTAACAGCAGAATTATAAACTCCAGAATCATTAGCCCTCTCCAAAACATGGCATAACGGGATAGACAAGATAAATAACCTGACTGTAAAAAGCAATTAGCATCGTTGCCTTGCACCTCCAGCGTTGTGGGTTTGAATCTCACCTCTGGCCTACTGTATGTGTGTGGCATTTCTATGTTCTCCACACTTCTTGTGCATTCCTTTCGGGCACCCTGGTTTTCTTCCCATAATCAAAACTTTTTTTATTATTATTATTATTTTTTTATGGTTATGATATTATATAATATGCTGTATTATGGCTATAAATGTTGTTTTGAATCCAGTGCTTGCAAAAATGGGGCCAAGGAGGTTCTATCCATTGCTGTTTAGAAGCTGTTCTGACAATAGTGACATCTGCAAGACAAATTGATGTATTGTTATAAGTATGTATTATTATAAACTGTATTCATGAGTTTTTTTTTTTTTGTCATTGTACAGTAACGTAATGAGAGTGATAAAATCAAGGCAGTGAGATAATGACAGTCTGCAACCATCATTGCATAAGTGATAACAGGAACTGACTATTCTTTCAGACGTCCCATAACAGGACATATACTTACAAGAGATAAAAAAAATTATAGATATTTATTAGCAAATTTCCGTTTAGAGTAATAAAACACTTCCAGGTAACGAATGAAAAATGAACAAGTTTGATCTGCTTTGTGTCAGTCGACATCATACCACCCTGATGCTGATTATTTTCCTTTAACAACACATCAGGTGATCCACATAATGTACATACAGAACCTGTGCATGTTTCATTTTTAGTTTCTGGGCAGTACCATATGGCATGTCTAACAAGTTTATTTCCAGCTTTAACAACTCCAGAGGTCAGTGTGAACTCATGTTATTCCCCCCTCTTCTTTTTCCTCTGTAGTATGTTAGTACAGGTCAATCTGTTCTCTCAGTCAGAGGTACCCATGAAGTATCAGAGTATTATTTATCTTCAGTTCTGCTTTCACTTCTGTGTCAAGAGAATTTTGGAAATTTGTATGTATTTCTTTTTGTTAATGCTTAGTGGCTCTCCACAAAGTCTCATCTAGACTATGTGTTCTTTCTTATGTTGAAGTTGGTGCCAAAGGGATTTTCCATGAGCCTCCAGCGTCAAATCCTAATCTGAACATCTGTTCTTCACCCCCACACTGACAATGCTTCTAAAGCTCATGAGTCCCAAGTACCAGTCTGCGGCACAAACTTTTCATAATGACAAAACAACAAAAGCAAAAACCCATTTTCTTTAATTTAGTAAAAAATTTAATTTAATTTACATAAAAACAGGAAATCAAATACAAGGAACTGTGACAACTAGTGATTTTAGTTGCACAGTAATAATGTGATCCTCATACTGCATCAGGAGTTATAAGACGTGGTCATACTTTTAATATCTCAGATTAGATTAGAAGCTGTTATTGGATTTCAAGAAATCTGATGAAGATCTCTGGCTTTTGGGCCAGTAATCATGTTGGTCAGTGAGTGAATACGGACAAATAGAGCACAGCTACACTCTCCTATTGGCAAAAAAACAGGACTTGAATAGCTACTTAACACTTTGACAAAAACAAATATATATCAAGGCATGTTTTGCAGCGGGTGGCACGGTGGCTTTAGTGGTTAGCACTGTTCCTTTACACCGACAGGCTGTGCACAGGTCTGAGTGCATGGAGTTTGCATGTTCTCCCCGTGCTTGGTGGGTTTCCTCTGGGTGCTCCAGTTTCCTCCCACAGTCTCAAATCGCCCAGTGTGTGTGAACAAGTGTGTGTGTGTGTGTGTGTGTGTGTGTGTGCTCCCTACGATGGATTGGTATACCCCGCCTTGTGCCCTAAGTCTCCCGGGATAGGCTCCAGGTCCACCGCGACCCTGTATGCAGGATAAAGCGGTATAGAGGATAGACAACAATGACAATGTTTTGCAATAGGTTTTGGTGGTTTGTAAATCCAATGTAGAGACATAAATAATGCGATATTTAAAAAGGTTCCTAGATCCCAAAGGGTTTACTACTTAAAAGAAAAGAAACACAATCCTGTAGGGTACTCCAAATAGTCTTTAATGAACAAACCATGGAAAGCCTTAATGATCTTTCATAGAATATGTAATTATATTTGCTTGTTTTATTATTAGCTTCCTACTGAATATTTTAACAAGAGAACTCATATACTATTCCTTGGGCAAAAACACATTCAAATTCAGTCCCTACCTTCATCAATGCACAATTATATGGCACCCAATTGCTTTGTTAAAATAGATTGTGCTTAGAACATTAAAAATATAATACAGCACATAGTTCTTTCTTTAGCAATGTTGTCGTTGTGTCAATTTATACCAGAATATGAGCCAATCCCCCCAAAAAATAAGGAATAAATTTTAGTTGAGTTGCCAGCTGTTAAAAAAAAATAAATCAATCACAAGGGGGCATAATGTGGCCCCAGGTAAAACAGTGTTGCTTTTTTTCAATAACAGCACATCTGTTCTTTTTACATAGACAGCATTCTGATCTTCATGTTTCTAACAACCAGTGCAGTCTTCCCAGGCAGTCCCAAACCAAGAGGAGACTTTTTAATTTAATTAATTGTGATACACTCAATCTAACACAACCAGCTGTTTAACAAAAAAAACACATGACAGTCAAGTGGTCCAAAATTTTTGCTCACTTGAAAACGAGTGACATCAAATAAGGTGCCATGTTCTAAGTTGTTCAATAAATCTAAAATTCTAATCTTATCATATTTATCTTCCGATCACAAACTTAAATGTCATCAATGTATAGCAAATAGGTCTCTCGTCTGTCATGCGAAAGGCCCGGGTTCGATTCCCAGCTAATGCAACAACATTAGCAACAACAACTTTTATGTGTATAGAAAAAAACAATAGAACTGACCTTGTTATTCCAATACTTTTGGAGATGACTGTACCTAAGCAATATTTTTAATTTCGTTAATTTTTTAGGATGTACAATACATGCTTACTGTTTACTCACCACCCTCTCTCTCTCTAGAACTCAGGAGGACAAAAATCCTGTGTTGGCAAACCTATTGACTATTACAAATGAATGATAATGATGTTTATGAATTAATAGTATTTAATTAATACTATTAATACTTAAATGTTAATTAAACTATTTATAAAGAAAATCTTACCTAATAATTATTACATTACCAAGTAATTATGTGTATTTCTGTGGTAAATACTAGTGTTTTTATTAATATCTAATTATATAATTAATTAATGTATTATTAATTCATTATATAATCTAATTATATATACTATTTTATATATATTTGTTAATTAATTAATTAATTAATTAATTATTTAATTAATTAATTAATAATGTATCTAATTAGGTCAAATGATATGGAATTTTCACAGCAATCATCACAATTTAAATTTTCATCAGAGTCATAGAAATGTCGTACAAATAAACTGTTGAGTGAAGATTAAACAAAAATTTGGAGATAATATGATGCAAATTCCTGTCCTGAGTCATGTCAATAAAAACTCAGTGGCTGCTCAGTGGTTCGCATATTTGACTTCTGTTGAGGAAGTTGTGAGTTCAAATCTCAGCACTACCAAGCTGCAACTGCTGGGCCCTAAAAATCTTGACTGCTCAGTGATAAGTGAGCTTAAAAAAATCATAATAAAATATTGCTCTTGATGAGGTTTAAATGTAAGCAACACAACAGTTTTGCACATGCACTAATCATCATTTATGAGTTATCTCTAAAATATGTGTAATGTACCTGTGTTGCATTCATTTTGAGGTTTATTGACTTTGGTGTAAAAATAGAAGAACTAATCATCTATATATTCTGCTCCATACAGGACAGCTTCCCCGCCAGGTTTGGCGGCATCCATTTTGTCAATCAGCCGTGGTACATCCACGCACTGTACACAGTCATCCGACCCTTCCTCAAAGACAAAACAAGAAAAAGGGTGAGTGAAAGGGTGAGTGGAAAGAAGAAGGGGTATAATGCAGAGGAATCATATTAGCACCCAGATCAATTAAATTATAGAATTCCCTAGAAAAGCAGATCTAGTAATTAACTGTTTAAGGTACTGATTGTTTGTATTCCTTATGTGTTGCCTATCCAGATCTTTATGCACGGAAATAATCTGAATAGTCTACACCAGCTGATCGTGCCCGAGATTCTGCCCTCTGAGTTGGGTGGCATGATGCCCCCCTACGACATGGGCACGTGGGCCAGGACTCTGCTTGACCATGCCTATGATGAGGAGACTGACTACTGCCCTGAGTCCTATACTCTTTCTGTCAAAGACCTGGAGAAAGATCTATCCCCAAAAAGCATGAAACGGTCAGTGTGTTTCTCATACCTATAAAATCAGTTAAAACTCTTATTTATGAACTACTCTGAAAGTAATGTCATTATTAGAATGGAGTCTGTACTCTCAGTGGTTTCTGACAGGTGAGACGTGTTACATGGTTTACCACAGTACTTTTCTATTCTCAATTCTGTTTGGTCAAAAGGTGTTGATTCATTCTGTATAAGAGCGCTGACAGCAGTGCTGCCGCCAAGAAAAAAAATCACAGGGTTTCATCAGTCCATTTGTTTAGCTATCTATAGACCATTCACTGGGAGGAGACGTTAAACATGAAAGGAGTCTACAGTGGGGCACATTTGGGGCATTCAAGGGGTGTCAAAGTCAAGTCAAACTGGGATTTTTGATTGTTCATAATAACAGAGCACAGTTATGAGAGTAAAACCTACCTAAAGTTCTCTATATAATCCCCTGCTACAGCAATGCTCTTATGGAAAAAGGTTTGATTTTGGCCAAACCTGGTTTGGTAACCATAGGCGTTTTTATTTATTAAGGACAATGTTGAACCTCACACCTCCCAACGCAATTGCTAATTATCTCAACTAAAGATATGATGTTTATTTCCACTGCTATCCCCACACATGCCAATATTTATAATTAATGTTCCCTGATTGTAATTCGAAATGGTTAGTTTTTTAATAATAATTGATATTCGTTCAACCCTGTTGTTTAACCAACAAACACTAAATTTATTCGTTTGATGTTACAAGTGATGGCAAAATGAGGCAGAAATACAGTCCAAGCCAAGCAAGGTTAGAGGAGCTGAAAGTAATACTGTATGTGATATATATAGTCGTGGGAAGAAGACACACTAATCAATATGCACTTTTACATGTTACTTTTCCCCCTTTGGTCAGATTTTTCTGCTTAAAAATTTGCTCATTCAGTTCAACAGATGTCCAAATGATTATTATTATTATTATCATTTTTAGCATTATTATTATCGTCTTATACCAAGCGATCTGATGTTTGATTGATTTCATTATTACAGTGACCCCCAGAATTTGGTGTACTTTTGGAGGTTATTATTTTGCTAAATGCACAGATTATGGCTCAACCTTAATTTAAAGGAGCCAAGTTTTAGGATGGAGTGGATACTAAAAAAAAATTTTTTTTTTTTTTTTTTTTACAGATGTATGAGTAGTGACAGAATCTAGCATTTTGTGTAAATAAAACAGTTTAAATTAATTTAATTTGTGTGTATTTGATCAGCATTATGGAATTTATCTAATTCTATTGGCTCATTTGATAGCAAAGCGGAGAATCACACATCTTGTTTGTTCCAAAGTGTTCCTTCTCGTGAATCATCCAGAGGATTGCTTGAGGGCGCATCATTGAGTCGCTTACTAAAAGTGCAAATGAGAAGCAGGTCAAAAAGGCGTGCATGCTATTAGAGCTTTGCTTCCGTTCTCGTTGCCTGTAATCCTGTGGTCATTTAGTATGTGTCTGTCTTTTTCAACGTGCTGTAGTTACCTGCTTGATTAGGTCCCATTTACAAGTCTAGAAGTTCCAGTTCATTGTCTTACCGATTGTCTACAGGGCATGAAAACAGCTTTAGACAAAAAGACGCTGCTGAGTTCCTCCTTCAGTGAATGATACACTGCTGCTGCAAGCTGCTCTCTGGAGCATGAATACATGCAACCAAGCTTTTGTTTTAGCACTGATGTGACTTCTGCCTCCACTGCTGCTCTGTGAGCGTAATGTGTCTGAACGACAAGGCTACAGCCGGAGGCTTTGTAACTCCTCTTGTCTTTAAAAACCAACAGATTGTGTCTGTTAAAGCTTAGCAGTAGAAGTACAACAAGTTTGCATCTTTCTCTTTTTCTTTTGTGCTCAACGTCATTAGAATCATGCAGATAGATTCCTTGGTGTTAGTTCGGTTTTTCTAGCTGCTGAACATTTGCATTACAGAAATGTATTTATCATAATTTTTTTAAATCACTATTATTTTTTACATTTGTTTTGATATAAAGTATTGCACCAAGTTGTCCAACAGAGACAACTTGGTGGTCACGGGATTTAAACCTGAGAACTTCCGGGCCATAGTCCAATGGCAGAAGGCCTAGGTTCAATTCCCAGCCAATGCCCAGACCACAGCCACTGGATATACAGGGATTGGACAATGAAACTAAAACACCTGGTTTTAGACCACAATAATTTATTAGTATGGTGTAGGGTCTCCTTTTGCAGCCAATACAGCATCAATTCGTCTTGGGAATGACAGATACAAGTCATCCACAGTGGCCATAGGAATTTTGAGCCATTCTTCTTCTGCAGAATAGTGGCCAGGTCACTACGTGATGCTTGTGGAAAATGTTTCCTGACTCGCTCCTCCAAAACACCCCAAAGTGGCTCAATAATATTTAGATCTGGTGACTGTGCAGGCCGATGGAGATGTTCAACTTTACTCTCATGTTCTTCAAACCACTGTCACCAGTCTGGCTGTGTTCTACTGGTGCATTATCATCCTGATACACCGCCTTCAGGATGCAATGTTTAAACCATTGGGTGCACATGGACCTCCAGAATGGTTCGGTAGTCTTTGGCAGTGACGTGCCCATGATATTGCAGCCCAAACCATCACTGATCCACTGCCATGCTTCACTCTGGACATGTTGGGTCTGGGTGGTACACTTCTTCGGGCTTCTCCACACCGTTTGAGCTTTTTTGATCAGCATTTGAGCTACTGAAGACTCCATAACTATTCATCAATCACCTTCACTGTATGACAGAAACACATTTAGCTAGCAAGGATTTAGAGATCTTTAGGCAGACTTTCTAATTTTGCTGCAGAACTTGATCTTCACAGAAAGATACCCTAAGCAAGACTAAAAAGTTAAATTCATTCTCGCTGACACACTTTGATGAATAAGGTCTATTAAGAATTTAACTCATGAAATATATATAGTCGAATGCTGAGTAATAACTTATTCAATTGTATTAAATCCTAGCAATTATTTCCAAGGATTAAGCATTAAAACATGTACAGTGTATACAGTAGGCAGTTCTGAAGGCGAAAGGGGGTCGAACGCCGTATTATATATATATATACTATATATATACACACACACACTGGTCAGCCATGGCATTATGACAACTAAAAGATGAACTTAACAACTTTGATTACCAATTATGCACTAGTCAACTGGTGACAGGATCATGTGCACCAAAGCTCACCCATGCCCGTGGTATCCCGAGACTAGTCTGTCGTGTCTGATTCCACAGAAAAGCCAATGCAGCAAAATCTGTCATGATAGAATGGCACCAGAACACCCAGTGCACCACAGAACGTCAAGCACGAGACCCAGCAGGCAAAGGGCCCAAGCGCGAGGGGCCAGATCCACCCCAGTGACATATGAGGCATTCAAACCTAGGTGGATCTAATAAATGTGAGACATATGTCATAAATTCATTAATCTCAAAACTACACGCAAACATTAATATGTAGTAATTAAAAAAGACGATATTCAAGAGAAACAAATGTAACAATATGTAGCAATATCACTATTACAAAGGAAAATTATACTACAGTTAATAAGCCACATATTAGATCTTGCATCTCTAAAACCTGTATTTTGCTAGGATTATCATCATCATTATCAAGTAGCCAGTATCACCCATTAAAAACAAAAAAACAAAAAAAAGCATCTTTGCCAGTGACCTGCCCTAGATTTGTGCATGATGAATGTTAGCATTCTGTCCCAAAAGCTGCTTATGCCCCTATTTTAGAAGAATAAATCCAAAGTAGGGCAGTGGCCAGTTGTGACACTATATACAATGACCTTTTAAGGTTCAGTCTGTACACAGTAAGTGCGTTCATGGTGAAAGTTCACATTGTAATGACAACCTGCTGTTGTCAAGTACTCAGGCATTACACATTACACAGGGTTATTATGGGTTATTTCATCCTATTATCTCAGTATTCCAACATGCCATAGTTTATAAAATTATGATTGTGATAAGACGTAGCAAGTGAGCCAATTGTTGTTTAAGTGGAATTCTACTGTATATATATATATATATATATATATATATATATAGTTTTGACTTTCTCATTTTCAGTCTAGTCCCTGTTCTAGACCAGTTTTAGAGAAATATGTTTTGTTTGTTAGGCCACACAGTGACCTATGAATCACTCAAGCATAAAAAAAACATCTAACTTAAGGCATGAACCAGTGAGAAACAGATGATCAGGCCAGTGATTAATGTACTGCTGATGCTGAATGCTGAGTTGTTGGTACAGACAAAAGGGGAAAAGAGGCTGCTGCTGCGTTTGTTATATAAACAACTTGTTTCTGTTTCTTTAATTTAATATGAAGAACTCATGACCTTTGCACAGTACTGTATATCCAAGCAAAACCTCGACTAAACCTGAATACATTTAAGTGAATGTCCAGTCATAAGACATACAGTACACTACTGTGCAAAGGTGTTACGTTTATAATCACCATTGGATTAAATAAACATAAAAAGTTGATTAAACTGTAATCAGGCGGCACAGTGGTGTAGTGGTTAGCACTGTCGCCTTGCACCACTATGGTCCGGGTTCGATCCCTGGCCAGGCTCGATTCCTGTCTCTGTGTGCATGGAGTTTGCATGTTCTTCCCGTGCTTTCTGGGTTTCCTCCGGGTACTCCGGTTTCCTCCCACAGTCCAAAGACATGTAGGTTAGGCTAATTGGCGTTTCCAATTTCCAAATTGCCCGTAGTGTGTGAATGTGTCAATGGATTGGCACCCTGTCCAGGGTGTGCCCTCAGTCTCCTGGGATAGGCTCCAGGCCCCCCCTGACCCTGAATACAGGATTAAGCGGTATAGATGATGAGTGAGTGAACTGTAATCTATAAACACATATATTAAATAAAAACATTTTCTCTTAACATTTGCCCTTAACAAGAAATTAGACATACAATATACTGCATTTTATTGGCATCAGACATAATAAACAAACTTACGGTTAAAAAAAACAAACACTTTTTTTAAAGTTACAATGACAACATGTGATCTGATAATAGAGTTATTGAGTAAACATACTGCCATAATTGAATTGCATCTAATATACTGTATCTTAGATCTTAATAATGAGTTTGGTCAGAATAATGACACATTAATTCAGGAAATACAATCTATGCCAATTTGATTCCAGTAATAAGTTCTCGGGTTTGTTATACCTTTTATGCCACAGCATTTTAATAAAGATTATAAGCATTGATTCTTTAGTGAATGCCATGTTGCTGTTATTACATGTTAATCGTTCATAACAGCTTGGATAAGTGAGTGAGAAAAGGCAAAGCACAAAGATTGCCTTTGAGGAAATGCCTACTGATCATGATTTTTTTCTCTATTATTATTTTTTTTAGGTGAGAAAATGTTTTATTAATCCACATATTAGTAGTCTAAGATTAAAATGAATTAAAGTGCATTAAAATCCATAATTTACGTTACTGCCGACTATTGTGAGAGCTACAGTATGCTGTTATAGAAAATGAATCAACACCGTAAAATCTGAGAGTTCAACAGTGCTGCAGTAAAAAAATAATGGCGTAACAACATGAACCTTTTAACCTTGGAATTTGACTAGGCAATAACGAAAGCAAGAGAAAAATATGCTAGCCACGGATTTTTGCAGAAAATGCTCCTTCTGATGTTCATTTCTTTATTCCTATGTGCAGGTCCCAGTCTGTGGTGGAGCCAGGAGTTCTTAAACGGCCAGAAAAAATCAAAAGTGAGGAGGAGAACATGCAGCCTCTGCTTTCGCTGGACTAAAAGGCTTTCTTTCCCCCTCCTAGTAATGAGCAAACATCAAGGTCTGAACACTGGGGAGGAAGATCACCCAGTTCCTATAAATGGAGTATAAAAAAAAAAAAAATGTACAAAACATGTTGAACAAGATGTAAGATGTGCAAAGCATCTGAGACAGTGTTTAAAGGGATATTTTTGAATCAAACACCTAATGGAAGACATCAATATGTAATTGTTAAGTGCCAATTTGAACCTGTAAATACACTTCAGCTGCAAGCGTAGGATTCGGGGATTAAACGTGACATGAATACAAATGTAAAGACAGCTGTGAATATTCTGTATGTGCTTCATGTAGTGAGAGCAGTGTTGTAGGGTACTGAGGGCTTTTCATATTTCAGTTTTCCAAATCACTAAGTGCAAAGCTCAGGATTTATGGTCGTGATTAGAAGGTAAGATAGAAAGGCATATGGCTTTTAACAGTGTCGTATAAATATATAATGCTTTCATTTGAGTAAATATCGAACATCCACTGTTCAGGTTTGCGTCTTTTGACTTTGCAACAACCCCTTTACACTGCAGCAAAGGCATAACAGATTACATTTTTTTCACAGATATTATTTTGGCACAGCCTGAACTTTGCCATTAGAATAGAAAGAGTCTCCGTATAGCTTAGAAGGTTTGTTAAATATATATACGGTATATATTTTTTCATTTCCTTAAAGTGACAAAATATACAAGACCTTTTCCATCTCCATCTCCAGTCAGGATGCTTTAATCTAAGACTCATGTGACTACAAAACTTTACTTTTTAGCTAGATATATTAATAATGGCTAGTATATGTTTCTTTTAATAAAACCGTTGTAATAGGCAGAGATTGATATATTTAGTGTGTTGTGCTCACCTGACAGCAATGAATCCTCGTTTCAATTGATTAAATCTAATTAAATATAAAATTTGACAAAAAAAAAGTGATTTCTAAAACCAATGAAAGAAACATGACAGGAACAACAACTGACCAGTTGATCCTGACTTTTCAGTATTGTAAGCTCATTAAGTGTGTTCATATCATTATTTGATTTGTTGCAATTTCTGGAAAATTTGCATATGAAACTAGATTAAGTAATGCATTCAAGTTACATCTTCATCTTTGAAAAGTTTCTTCTCATACAGTTGAAGGTTTGATGTAACAAAGTATTTTGCTTTATAATTTCTAGTGCTGAGTGGATTTACGAAATCTACAGATAGAACTTCTTTCAAATGATAAAACCATCTTTAGTCCTATAGTATCTGTGTCTGAGAAGACTCTCAGTCATCTAGGCAAAGTTGAGTCACGTCATCTGCACTTCTTTCTTGTTAGACAGATACGTTTCAATACTCATCATTAGAGAAGTTATTAGCTTCTAGAGAAGCAACATGGTACAGTAGAAGCTACTTGAATGAGTAGTCAAACGTATCTACCTAACAAGAATGACATGACTCAGCTTCTAGATATCTGCAAGACATTGAATTTAAATGGGCTCCTGGGGTTATTTGCAAGGTTACTGGTGCTCCTTTGTGATCATTTCTGTCCAGATTGACCATGACAGTGTTTTTCCTCAATCCTGCTTTGAAGATGTTACAGGCTGAATTACAAAATACTGACTGCTGACCAAACACAGCATGTGATCTACTGATCATTTTAGACGAATCACAGTGTCCAGGATTGTCTCTGCAGATGTCAACTTACTATGACAATAAAAAGGTGTTGCTACTTGCTGCATCGAATATATACACCACTATGTGAAGACATCTAAAAAAGAGTCTTACCAGCATTCCCCTGATAAAGCAATCTAGTCCAATTAGAGGTTTTGAAATCATGCACTTCAAAGTAAAGCTGGAGTAAGCTATAAAACCATAACCATCTGAATATACATCAAAGAAGGCACAGCTTAAGAATACTTCTAATATCCTATAGCAGTTCTTTGACTTTCTTTTATGTACATGGACCCCTTTAACTGTATAATATTAATAACCCCGGTACAAATTTGTTTTGTGAACTTTATTTAAATATGTACAATACATTTTTTGTACTTGTTTGAGCTATAATGCTTTTCCCCCCTTAATTTTCTAGTGACACAACACATAATATATATAGACTCTATATTTGGATTACACTAAATCAAATGTCAATTTTATAAATGTCATAGCACTACTTATTTCTTTGCGAGCCATGTTTTGTTCCATAGGGAAATTTTCTAAAGGAAACTAAATAATAGCTCACCCTGCCATGCTTATTTGTTATATGATTCGGTAGATATATTAAATATATTTCACTTATGCAGAAGTTTCTGGGTTTGCTGGTTGGTCTTATCTTATTGATTAAAAATAAGCATGATTCATCTAACTGCATAACTCCTTTTGGCATTAAGTTTGCATTGAGCAGTCATAACCTTTACCTTAAGTTTTTAATTGGGTTTTTTAAAAATAAGTTTAGTCATATGCAGTGCTCATTATTTATGATGGTCCTGGCCCTGGAGTTTAGTGTTTTCCCTGAAGATGGTTTAAGCCAATGTTCCATCTGAAGTGCAGAACTGGGACTGAAAGATTAAACTGTGTGGGCCAAGCTGAATCCAAGAACATTTGTAAACGTCTTATACTGCACATACAATAAGAAAAAAAAAATGAAGAATGATGAAATAAGACACTTTTTTCTTTACTTGTTCATGTCATGCATCTTAAAAAAATATATGACCAATTTGTAAAACCAGCTCTGGGTCTCTTCTGCAACAAGCTTGTTGTGCTGTTGTTGTCGTTTGCTTTCAATTGTTTTATACAAAAATAAAATTGTAAAAATTAAAAATCACTAAATGTTCCTTTAGACACCAACCTTAGCAGTTATAGACCTTGAGTGTTATGACATAATACACAGTATTAGGATGGAGTTTGGTTGGCAAATGTGACTTGGACAGATGTTTAGATGTATACTTGTATCACATTTACAGTACAGTACATTAAAACTGGCTATAGTGCATCTCAGGCTACCTGAAGGTTCTGATTTGAACAAGTCTTTAAATTCTTACATTTTTACATGAATAAGTCCAATCTAGATATAAATCCCAGATCAGAAATAAGACTTGCAGGTTTGATGCAAGTTATGTTTCCATCAATTTAGGCCAGGATATGTAAGTAGGATTTAATTTTTGCATGTAAAAGTTTTGACTAGAGAATTACAAGCCTAAAAATTATTATTTAAAACATTTGGCATAAAAGTAAATATTTGACTTATAATTGCCATGTTCCTATTTTTTTCCCCTAATATTTAACCAGGCAGTATTATTTCCTGTCTTAATTTCTGTTAAAGTGTGGAATATTTATAGCCAGAAAGTAAACTTGATATGGATACTCATATAAAGTGTTCCAGGTTCAATATTAGCATCACTTCGAGAACCAGATGTGTTGAAGATGTCGTTGTCATTTATACTACTTTACTTTTTTTTTTTTTTTTTTAAGAAATATTTTTCAGCACTAGGAATGTTTCTTAAATAGTCTCCCTTTCAAGCCTTGTTTTTTATGAGCACTCATTTGAGTAAAATGTATTAACACTACAACCAAAGCTACCCCACTCAACAAAAAAAAAAAGAAAAAGAAAAAAAGGTCCCTGCTTTTCTAAACACACCTAGCTTTAGAGATATTTCAGGATTTTTTGTGTATTTTAAGCTTATTCTTTTTTTTATATTTAATTTCATTTAACTTGCATATCATCTTGATTGTATATATAATGATGATTATAATAATGATTGACCCCATACATTGTGCTGATGATATTAGAAAGGAAACCACTTGTGATTTAAAAGGAAGTGTTAAACAGGTTGTTAAATACGTGTATATGTTGTTACAAACAAAATGCTGAAATAAGTTATGTAACTGAAACAGAAGTACGAACAGAACAACCAATAAATATTGATGCATCTTATTTAAACTCCTATTTTGGATTCTTAAAGATTTCTGTGTTTCATTGTTTGTACCTTCATGTCTTCTATGTGAGGAAAAAACATTTAATGTATCAGCATTTAAATTAATGTCATCATTTTAACTCATATATATGTATATTTAAAAACTTAATATATTTTAGGAAAATGTAAATAATATGTACAAAATTATTGTTAGTGCGTTAAATCATGTGGTTAGAAACACATTTGACCATTTCTCTGATTAAAACTGAATAATGTCCATTTGTTGGAAAATACTTGAGCAAATGTACTTTATTATACTTAAGTACTTAATTAAGTACACTTTTTCCAGACTGGATTTATAAAATGTAATTATATGCCCAGCTGGCGTGCTAAAAAATAGCTTATGAAAAAATACAGCTATTCACAAAAACGGTAAAATTATTTCTGGTAAGTGTTGAACTTACTTGTTTGTTGACCACAAAATCAGCATCATTTTTTTCATTCCCAAAGACAGTCACCTTTTTTTTTTCTCACATCTGTCAAGGCTACTTGGCATACGAATTTAATCTGTTCCGGAGATGAGCTCCTAGACGAAATTTCGTATTGCGAAACGCATTTTTACATAGGAATTAATGAAATTGCAGATAATCCATTCCAGCCATCTAAAAAAATATGAATAATATTACCAATTTCTGACACTATAATTATATGTTTGCATATATAGAAAAGACATGTAAATTAAGTGAGATATGAAACAAAAAAAAGCCATTAAACCTCACTTAGGTGGCACGGTGGCTTAGCACTGTTGCCTTGCACCTTCAGGTCCTGAGTGTGAGTCCCATGTCGGGTGTGTGTGCATGGAGTTTGCATGTTCTCTCCTGCTTGGTGGGTTTCCTCTGGGTCCTCTGGTTTCTTCCCACAGTCCAAAGTCATGCAGATGAGGCTATATCGCATCTCCCGTAGTGTGTGCATGTGCAAGTGAATGTTGCCCGCAGGCCCTACCACTGTTGTACAAATGGGAATAAATGCAGTGGTCACCATTGGCCTCAGCGATCCCTAGGTGGACTACCGAGGTTCCTAGATGGATGGGTGAAACCTCACTTAATCATTAATTTACCATTTGTATGTCAAGGTACCACTGTACTTTTCATAGAGGTGTCTTTAATTATTGAGCACTCAGTAATAAAGTATCCCAAGTTTTATATTAAACAAACAACAGAACAAGCAATTAAAAACCTATATATTGTTAATTTAAATTCCATTAAAAATATGGGCCTTTAAACTTTAATATTAAAAATGTTTGAATGTTCAGATATCTATCTATCTTCAGATATTCACATACATAGCTTTTTGGGTCTATACGGTACTTCTATTTCTGTGCAAGTTATTGGCTTTTACACCGAATGCCTTTCCTGTTGAGACTCACCCATTTCTTCAGCCTGGGGATTGGCACTGAGGATGCCCTGCATCTCTGTGACTGGGTATTGTGAGGGCATAGGGTTAAGGGACTTGATCAAGGGCCAAACAGAAACAACCCAGCAGTAGTGGGGTTCAAACCTCGGCTCACTGATCAACAACCTAGAGCCACAACTGACCCCTATTATATTTATACTGCAATAAATGGTTTGTACATGTACTGCTTCTATTTAATTAGTTTAACATAAGCAGAACAATTTCAGCATTATTTAACCTTTATTATTATTTTTTTTCAACTTTTGCATTTTATGTGAGTGAAAATTCCTCATTTAAATATGCTAGTACAGTACATGAATGCATTTTCAAGATCCCTTTCTTTCCAGTGTACTTTTTCCACCCCAGTTCATGGCCCACTTACTGTACTATATCACTGGCCCACTTATGGCATCGTGAGCACAGCCATATTTCCACTTGAGTCTGTATTAGTCCACAATGATACTGTATGTCTAAAACTTGGCCTATAACTGACAAATGCTGCAAACATTGGTCGCATTTTGGGGACATATTTAAATACGGCTAATTACGAGTGTGAACTTATATTATAGTAATGGCAAGAGTAATGGCATGACATTTCTATAACTAAACCATAAACTCAATTACTTTTGACCCAGATCTATCTACCAGCTAAACCATTCTTCATAGTGCATGATCATTGTAAAATATATTCTGATTTCAGGCTGCTCCTAAATATTTATCTTCCTTATGAGTTTTGAGTTTGATCCACCAGCCTCAGAACCAGGAAGCCAAAGGAAACCGGGCTTCCCCATTTTTTTGTTTTGTTGTTTTTTTTTTCTCCTTGGAATTTTAAATTAAAAAAGACTTTTTCCTTTTGTGAAAAACTTCTGTGTGCTGTTGCTGACTTCCATCTCTTCTCTGTAACATCACCCCGCCATTCCAAATGTTATGTGGTAGGGATAGTAGGAGCAGATTCATGAGCAAAATCTGAAGGCTTGCAGTATTAAGATCAAAGAATGAAGAGTGCTACTGTAATTGGCTTCTAAAAGATTAACCTGCATATAGACAATGTTAATCAAGTGATTTACAAATTATGAATGCGTAAATTGCTACAAAAAAAATAAATAACTGAGATTTTCCTGGGCCTTTTTCTTTCACATTTTCAAATAAATCATTTGGACCTATGTTTAGTGATGCGTTCAGGAGTATTTTTGAGAATTTGAGAATTTTGTTTTCCTTTTTTTTCTTAGTAAAATAAAATGTCTTAGTAAAATAAAGTTGAGAAGGATATAAGAAGTTACCAAAAGAATTCAAGCTCAGTAAAATCTACTAGGCTACATCGTACTGGTAAAAAATAAATAAATAAATAAATAAATAAAATCAGCCCTAATAGTTTCACTAACTCTCAGTCACTAACTGTATCTACTAATAATCAGCTCAACAGCACTCTCTTTCGTGCAATATTGCTCAAATATAGTGTTATACAATACAGTATTTCTGTAATTCATAGTAGAGATAATTAGAATGTATGATACATTTTTATACAACATTGACATAAACTTAAATTATTACATGAGAATAATGAATAATAAATAATTTTTATTTGCACATACACAACCACACACATTATGATGCGCAGTGAAATGTTTACATGACATGTTTGTGACCTTGAAAAGAATAAAAGGGAAGAACAGGGAGGTTACTAATGCTAATAGGAAAGAATAAAAATATCAACTCTACTATCTTTTTGTTACAATAAAATAAAATAGAATAAAATGAAGTATGAAGTAGAAATATGTAACGTATGTAAAAATGTAAGACTGTAAACGATAAACTGTATTAAGTATGGAATGTGCAATGTGCAGGCAGCCGCAGTAAGGTGTGCTCATGGAGTTTGACATGGAATGATGAGCCACAGTGATATTGTCCATCTTTAAAGTGCAGTGGTGCAAAAGTAGTCCTTTTGTATGTAAACATAATGTGTTAACATGATACTATATGAGTGTGACATAGTGGTATGAATATTTGACCCTTTTTTCTGAGTGTATTCATATTTGTTTTTTCTTTGTTTTTATTACAGACAACGTTACTCTGTGAAGTTTAAGAGAACCACACATGGGCAAATCAGTGAAGCGGGTTATATCTACCGTAGAGTCATATTTTGAGGAAGAGAATTTACTGCATATTTAACAGTAGATGACTAGCAAGGTTATTATAGGACATTTCTATATCCGAATCCAGTCACCCTCCGTAGCATCTACTCATACTCAGGATACACAAAATGCCACATGCTGTAGCAAAACTCCATTCTCCTACATAATTTAGTAACAGAGCCACTGCGGTATGTCATGCGACCTTAAGCATGCAAACTGCTTCCTGCTCACTACCAGCAACCCAGTACAGAGTGTTAGATGATTTCCACTTAGCAAACTATTCTTATTATTATATCGTCAGTGGTGTTCTTTATTCCACTGTGCTGCATGGTCTCTGTTCTCTTTTAGCTTAAGATTAGTGAAGCATCTTTACACAGTAAGCCTAGTACATTTATCTCTAGGGCCTTTTTGGTCTACTTGAGACCATGAGATGCCAGAACTAATACAATAGTCACAATCGCACCGTCTACTCAGAGCAGCAGCTTCCATGTTGAACAAATTACTCTGGTCTAAAACGGAGAATCTAAAGTGGAGAGGAAGCAGAGGGAAGCTGAAGGGAGCTTATCTGCTGGGGGAGAGAGAGAGAGTGTACTGGGAACGCTGCATCGCTGCAGTGGTGACTCATGCATTTTCATACCATTCAAACATACGGAGTGTGTTATACGAGCATGGCATATGCGTGTTAGTCACTGGGGTGCTAATGGATGTTTATTACAGTAAAAAAAAAAAAGGCATATACTTTTCATATTTTCTGTTTGTAGTTATTAAATATAGGGATAAAGCAATCCCCCTTGATAACCTTGCATTGTTGTGTTATTGTTGTACATATCTACATTATAGATTATAGGTTCTTACATTACTGTATGTTTTCAATGTGTTTATGCATTGAAAACAAGATTTGAGTATTAAACCGTTCAATGAATGCAAAGAATAAATATGCATCAGAATGTTTTTTTCATTCATACCCGTGATATGTGAATTCAGCTTTTGATATATTTATTTGTTTATCTTGTTCTAGTACATTACAATCCTTAGAAACAATACCACCTGTATTAAACCATCACCTTGCTACAGATTGCAAGACTCATGTCTACTGTAATTCAGGTCTTTTTTTTTTTTAATGCATAATGCGTGGACTAATCATCATGGTAACTCAACAACTACAAAAATAACATCAAAGCAGGTTATCGGCTATGAAAAATCACACCAAAATGTGATATGTGGTATGTGGTAATGTCTTTATTCAACAATTAATTGAGTAACAATAAACAAATTCATGAACCAACATTTACATTGTAAGAAAAAATAAAATAAAACAAAACACACACACACACACACACACACACACACACACACACACACACACACACACACACACACACACACACACACACACACACACACACACACACACAGTAACTCCAAAAGAGAACAAGGAGGTATCTGTACCTCACATAGACAAAAAAAAAAAGAAAAGAAAAAGGAAAACAAAACAGGAAAGAAAACCGGGAAAGAATATTTTATATTCATATTATATAATATATTATAATTTATGAATTTATGAATCAAAAAAAGAACTTATAATGTATTGTTTTTTTTTTTTAAAGAAGGTGTGAGATTGTCTGCGATGGATTGGACAGGGTGTACCCTGCCATGTGACCTAAGTCTCCTGGGATAGGCTCCAGGCCATCCCGTGACCCTGAATACGGGATTAAGCGGTATAGATGATGAGTGAGAGTGAGTGAATGAGATTGTGATTATTAAATAGATTTAAATTGCACACCGATAAGTGTAGTAAAAAATGTATAAAGCCTTCTGTTGAATTTTGGAATGAACTAATGATCCTTCCAAGGTCGGATTTTTTTTTCATGATATACAGGCATTTTCAATTTTAATTTCAAATCAGCATATGTTCTCTTCCTGTAGGCCAACTGCAATGAAATAAAGCCCATATCTTACTTCAAGCTCAGTCAAATACAACTGTGAAAACCCCATTATAATTCATTCAGGAGTTTTTATGTGATGCGTGCACACACAAACAGATAAACAGACAGACAAAAAAAAAAACAAAAAAAAAAAACATATCTTCTATTTTATATTTTTTATTGTTGTTGAACCTTACTTGTAAAACTCCCCTAGCCCAAAAACGGAATCTGTTTTTCCTCTTGAAATACAAACTGGTCCACTGCTCTGTATATCATTCTAATTCAGTACTCATGTTAACCCATATATCCAGATTCCTCACCTGATGTGTCCTGATTGTGTTGTTCACCAAATTTGAGGACTAAAGCCATTTATTTTAGCTAAGATTATGTTTATTTTAGCTAGCCATTGAGAATTCATCCTTAAAATGGTTTGCTATTTTTATTTCTCTTTTTAATGGATATGGGCTAAGTCAGGCAGGGTTGGATGAGAGATGAGCTTACTCATAATTAGATCATCTGCTTCCTTTTCTCCGCAGCAATTTAGTATATTTAATTTAGTTAAAATGAGGTAACGGATGCCAAAATGTAGGGAAATCAACAGCTGTGAAATGCCCTGGAAGGGAATGTTCAGAGTTTAGGCTAGGTTCAGAAAAAAAAATGGAAAAGGAGTCACATGTACAGTAATGTGTGTGTGTGTGTGTGTGTGTGTGTATTCAGTATACACACACACACACACACACACACACACAAACACACACACACATACACACATACACACACGGACACTGTATATACACACACTGTATATAGTCATGTTCAAAAGTTAGTACCCTACCATTTAATTTTCATGCTTTTTTGTGTAAAAACATAATAAAAATCATTGGGTGGTTTGCCCTTGGGGGGACTGTGCTGGGACGTCCTCTCCGGGTAAGATTGTCAACTGCCTTGAATGCTTTCCACTTGTGAACAATCTTACTCAATGTGCTGTAGAATGCTGAACTTCAAATTGTTTAGAAATTGTTTTATAACCCTTTTCAGATTGATTTGCAGCAACAAATGCTCTCTAAGACCATTGCTTATGTCTTTCCCTTTTGGCATTGTGTTAACACACACCTAAATGCTCCAGACTAGCAAAGTGCCAAAACGTCTGCATTTATAAAGGTCTGCACACCTGCTGATGATCAATTAATTAAGGGCTGATGACTAGCAGCATGACCTGACTGCAACTTACCCTAAGGAAAAGGAGTCATTAGGATTGCCGACATTTTTTTCTGCTTAATTTTTGTTAAATAAATAATTCCAAAGTGAAAAAAAGTTATTTGTTGTTCGTCTGTGGTTGTATTTGCCTAATACTAAGACCCACTATCATCAGATGATTTTTAGTTCCTCTTGAAGGTTCCTCGTTTGGTTTTATCCAAACTTCAATTTAGAAGCTTTTTATAATGAAATTTGCTGTCCAGTACACCTGGTAATGTTTCCTCAGTCATCTTATTATCTGTGTTAAACTGCCTTTATGTGGTAACTGCATTGTGTTTATGGAAAACCATTAGGGTGACAAATGATAATATGATTAATTTGCATTACAAAAATAGTAATAGTAATATGCATTAATATTGACAGCCCTTAAGTGTCAGGTACAATTTGTGCAGTTTTATACGGAAATTAGCTACTACCTAAGCATCCTGCTGAGCATCCTGCAGGTCCATCCACAGCTTCTTCTGACTACCTACTAACTCGGCACATTTCATCTAGTTTTTTTGTCTAAAAAATGCTCGCTTATTTAATGTGCTGCTTTCTTTTCTGGCATGAATTTTTTTTTTCTGTAACATTTCATTTTGTTCTGGAATGTTTGAAAAATTGTTTGTACTAACTCAATAATAAAGTCTAAAAATTATATTAAAAAAACTAACAAAAAACAAAAGGTTTTACTAAAAACCACACACAACCACTTTTGCACAGTAGAGAGAGAGAGAGAGAGAGAGAGAGAGATGATATTTAGGGCCCAAGAACTATGACAACAGCACAATGAGGTCATGGCTATCATGTTATCGTTGTTTAATATTTTTAATAGTGCCGATGTCATAGTGTGTGAAGGGCCCTCTTGTTCTTCTAAGGATTTTTTTTTTTATCGTCCAGGGCTCTTAGGGGTCTTAAACATGATCACAAAGTCATGAAAATCACCACACAGTTGGAATCCTCTGCCATTAGGACACCTGAACAGCTGGGCACCGGGCGTGGCACACACTTCCATGTATGCATGTGAAACCCAGTACACATTTAGAGCTCACTGAGCTTAACAACTTTCTCATTGCATGTCATCGGCTCCCCTCAACACGAAGTCAGTTATTTTGGGGCGTTTGCAGAACACCCAAAAATTTATTGGTCAAAATAATGGAAAATAATATATACTTCTCCTTGGGAATTTATATGATTGCCACTACTGCAGGTCTATGTGATCTCAAGACACTGCGGATGCAAAATTGCGGAGGGATTTTTAATATCTAAAACAGGTCTTTCCGAAGTGCTGGGGTGGGTGCGATGACGCAAGGGGCTTGGGCCTGCTCATCGTTGCTTGCAACTATATTAAATAATAAAATATTAAATTGCGTGTTCTGAATTTTGGAAACCAACACTCATGTAAACAGTAACAATAACTGCAGTTTTTATACATTTTATTGAAACTATTGAAACAACTCTCACATCTCTCTTTACACTGATTTGCCTATTGCCACCAGTGACCATGCCAAAGTTAGTGTCACATTTAAAATCCTCAATTTTATTACACCATTATTTTGTAATTACAATGCATGACAATAGTCCAAACTTGCATAGGGATGTTTAAAACAATTCAAGCAAATCAAAGTTTCCCTAACTATATTAATTGTTTACATTAAAAAAGCAGAATCATGAAAAAATCATCAGTGAAATATAATTACGCAGGGGAAAATTATGATTTTTGGTATTGATGCATCAATCCAAAATGAATAGACTTTGAATAAGAAAAATAATTATCATGCAAGGAAAAAATAAAAGCAACACTAAAGTGGCAAATATTAAATGCTATCCCTGCGAAAAAACTTAAATCCTGCATATCCCCTAGTCATTGCTTACTACATAACAACATTACACAAAATTACAATTATTGTACATTTGAACAAAAACTCTTAAAAATAGTATATCCTCAGAACTTAAATAATCTGCCCTAAAACCTCAGTTTGTTTTACTGATATTTCTGTTAAATCACTGAAACATGGCTGGAATTCCTAAAGCTCAGCCATCATCCTGAGAGCTCAGGAGGAGAAAACACCACACAGCAGGAAGATTATTCCCATGGCCTACTTTCCTCCTCTCTGTCCTGCTGTTCCAGCACACTCAGTCAATACAGAATCATCCACTCACATTTACATCCTACTGTACGTTAGTTTCGCTGTATCCATCCAGTATGAAGTCATACACGGTGCACATCATTACAGCTTGTTGTTCCACTCTGATCCATCCACACAATCATGAAAATACCTTTAACATGCAGTCTGACTTCAGTGACCCCACGTACACAGACGGGAGTCAATGCATGAATGCATAAGACAATAAAGAAAATCAAGTTGAAAGCCACTCCAAGATTTTTTTTTTCGCTCACACACATGTGGAAGATGTTCCATTAGTGTGACAGTGCTGATGGAAACTATGTGCTAACACCGGTGCACTGTATTTAAATTGTCAAGCGTTTATTGGTCATAATAAGTCAAAACACCTTCTACTACAGTTTATACCTGTATGTTTTTATTTAAAGAGATGTTATATAGAAGGCATATCGTAAGACAGATTCTTCCTTAACTGGTCACACAACTGTGATCAGTGGAAGCATCTCTTTTTAAATGATACTGTATGGTCTAGCATACTGCTATGTATACAGTAAGTAATAGGTTCTATGAATCATATAGTCATAGTGCATTATAATTACATTGATAATGCATTTGCAATACTTTTCAGTACCTAACACAGTCCTGCATAACTGCTCATAAAGAGTTATCATTTAATGCGGTTTAAAGACATTTGCAATAATATAGCTGAATAAACATATTTTATTTTATATTGACCAATGATTAATACATGCACAATGTTTGTGCTTTTAACATATAACATATAATTAGACTCATGAAGCTTGTCCTTTTTTCAGCAAACACAATTGTGCCAATGGTAACATGCTAGACTACATTAACACAGGTATTTTCCAAATGCAGATGTGTTCTTTAGAGTACTGAGAATGCAAAGACCTTTCCTGTTTTTGTAAATGCCCATGATTTGTCATGTGACTTACAAACTCATTAGTGCTTGCAGAAAGGAAGTCAGGATCAATCATTAGCCCTGGATGCATTTTCATAAAAATAAATGTCATGAATGCTATGTAACACAAAAATGACTTTATAATACATTATAAATACTGGATGATTTGAACAAGCAAAAAAACAATGTAAATATCTAACACTGGCACATCATTCATTTTTAGACATTTTAATTCAAAATGATTTCATTCAAATTAATTAATCTTGTTCGTACAAAGTTTGCCTAAAGGTTTGAACATACAGTACAGTAGCTACTGATTAATTTACATTAATTACTGAACAATATGTTTTATCTAAGCTGGGATTTGTACTGAGCTAAAACCTACAATGGTGTATCTAATCCGATTTTTTTACATAATATTTTATCTTGGGTATATTTCTTTTCGTAAATATTATCTACAGTAATGTAATAGCTTTTACAGGAACTCTTTACCTGATTATCATATTAAAGTGACACAAAGGAAATGGCCTGTGGCAAGAGATATAATCTCTATAGTATACTTGACAAATTTACTATGCCTTGCTGTAAATACATTACTGGAAGAAAATGCCTTGTTACATAAGTTAATAAATATTTATATAGCATTTAGTCGAGTCAGACATGTTCAAGTCTTATGTTGACTATGAAAA
>JAAGKR010003391.1:61991-75467 GCA_011419295.1 Clarias macrocephalus | reverse complement strand
CCAGACTTGTCAACAAATCTTGTGCAAGCAGTCAGTAAATCAAGCAGTGTCTAAAATCTCACCAAGGTAGGGGATCATGGGAAGGGCATCTGAGTGAATGACATCAACAAACAGGGCATCGCTGGGGTCCAGTCTTACCAGAATAGGACAGCCCTGGAAATAAGGTTCAGCTGGGTCCAAACCTTAAAATAAAACAATAATATTTGACAAGACTCTTGCAAAGACCAACTTATTATATTACTTGTTGTCCCATCATCTTTATTCTTAGCATTTTTATTAACACTTGCCAGTCAGCCATAACATTAAAACTACTGTTTGTTTTTTTTTACCTGTGATTCTTCCAAGCCCTGGTGTCCTTCGACCAGCCTCTGCAGCCAGATGTGAACCAAGACTATGCCCAATAATATGCACATTTTCAGGACTCTGCTGGAAACTTTCCTGCAGGTATTTCAGTATAAGGAATTAACAGAGATTGACCAGCTACAGCTCAATATATATAACAAAAGTCATGATACTATAAGTAAATATATGAAATAATAATAATAATAATATCCAACCTACCTTAAAGATGGAAATCATATAAGCAACCTGAGCTCCAAGAACTCGAATATTATTTGCTGCCTGTGTGTACAATGTCCTCGACCCAGATTTCCAGTCCAAACATATACAGTTTATATCCTCAACGCTGAGCATAAGCTAAGAGACAGATATTACAAAGAAAGGTGATTAACACATAGACTGCTAAAGTATATATAAGCAAATAGAAAATAATGAATATTAAACTTTACTAGATTAGATATGGTTTTACCTTACACATGTCAAGAAGCCAATTCTCATCTCCTTTGTCAATAAATCCATGGGTTATAAAACGAGTCTTTCTACTTCCTTTATAATTAGATTGTGCAATGACATCTGCATTTGCGCTGATTTCCTAAATGAAATAAATACATACATATATAAAATAATAATAAAAATTCTGTAGTCTCAAAAAAAGTATTCTCCTTAAATAATCTTATAATAATTCTATTATTTTCTTTACTTTAACACACCCATTTTAACCCAACCACTTGAACAGATTCTGAAAGTGCTACAAACTTTATGCACAGAATGTGATTTTGTACCCCAGTGAACAATTAAAGCTGACTACCTGGTAGGAATCAATGTTCTGTCGTGTGAAAAGAAGAAAATGGGCATTGATCTTTTCAGGACTCTCTGGTAGGCGTGCAATGGGTCTTTCAGTAGTGCCACTCCATGGCATCTCATCAGAAAAGCAGCCCAGATTGTCATAGCATACCTCCGCACCTGCCAATCAATTCATTCAAATGAAAAATTCAGTAGGTAGAAAATGACTAGACGTTTCTGTGAATTTTGTAATGTGTTTACAGGTAAATACAAGTTTTTGTAGCAAATTTGTTTGTAGCATGAGGCAATTCGTAACTGACAGTCAATTAAATTTGTTTGGTTCTTACCATACACAGCCCCTACAAGTCCTGCAATCAATAAAAGCCACATCTGAAACCATAAAACAAAAAATACATCAGCAGAAAACAAATCATCCCATAAACATCTAAATAACCACTAAACTATCCGAATACATACTTTAATTTTGGTAGCAACCAGAGGTACTGGATATTCCCCTGCTCTCTCTATATATATGTGTATGCGTTATCAGATGTCAAAGTGGGAAAAATACAGGTGAAGCATTGGCACAAGCCGCTGCACAAATAAACACCAGCTCTGAACATTCTGTTGAACCTGACTTTTTCGTTAATAAAAGAGCATTTAAGGCAATGCTTAGAAGAAAAGATTTTTTATAAATGTGATTAAAGTCTTGTTTTGAGATACTGAAATATTTTAATATTGACATATTAAAATAACCTTTATTCCCTTTAAATGGCAAAATTGTGTCTTTCTGTCTATAATAAATTTTAATCTTTACTTTTTGAAACTTTGACAAGAGAGACAAAATGTTTTTATTGCAAAGACTGCTTGATAAGATAATGTTTGGTAACAATATAATAATAAGCCAAATTAGTAAAAGACCTAGCTAGTTTATTGTAGTTTCCTCAAGAATTGAATTGTAGGCTTTATGATTGTGGTGCTATAACGAAACATGACATAAGCCTGATCAACTAATCAAATTGCTTGTAAAGCTATTGCACCATCACAAAAAAAAAAAAAAAACATCATCTAAACAAATAAGGGCTCCCACTATCTGTAGAGAAAACTTTTAGAAGGTTGCCCTAATTATAAGACGGAACCTTAGGTAAAGAACTCATCAGTGGAAAAGTGAACATGCAAGCGAAGAGACAATAATGAAGTTTGTGTTTAATGCCTAATTTATCATTAGGTTATGAGATGGATGTGGATTATGCTATTGATTAATGCTAATGAAAAAAAAATTATTTTTTATTGTTAACTCATAATTCATTAATAAAATATAACCAATATGTGCTTTTTGCCATGATAAAATTTGGAAACAAATTTAGAGGCAGCAAGCAATTTATTATAATCTGTAAGCTAATGATAACATTTTAAAACAGAATTAGATCCCATTTTTACTGAGATAATAAACAGTAGAGAATTATACATGATTCTTTAAATAATTTATGGTGTGAAAATAATCATTTTTAAAAATCTACAAAAGTTGTTTGTTTGTTTTAACATTTATTTCAATCTATAATAATAATAATAATTATTATAATAATAATAATAATAATAATAATAATAATAATAATAATAATAATAATGAAAAAGTGGTATAAAGGTAACACAACACCACCTGTAATATTCCCACTTAGAATCACCTGCTGGGCTAATGATTTATAGCACGCTTGTTTGATTGTCCTCAAGCTGTTTATAAATGGGCACCATTAAAATCGGTCATCCAGATAGTCTTCAGTTTGATCTTAAATTAGACAGTATTTCTTATCATACAGGAAGTAACACGGTCTGTCATATGTCCAATTTCCAAAGAGGATCTACAGGTGAGACAAAACAAATATTTTTTTTCCTAATTTTCCCATCCAAAGTTTGTTTAGTGTATGAGGTGAAACTAGAAAAATTAGAATATTGTGCAAAAGTTCATTTATTACATTTATCAGTAATGCAACTTAAAAGGTGAAACTAATATATGAGATAGACTCATTACATGCGAAACAAGATAGTTCAAGCCATGATTTATCATAATTGAGATGATTATGGCTTACAGCTCATGAAAACCCCAAATCCACAATCTCAGAAAATTTGAATATTGTGAAAAGGTTCAATATTCTAGGATTGGAAACCGTCATACCCAAAGTAATACACTGTGATCAGACAGAATTCGTTAAGAACAGACTAGACTCGGAAAATGTCAGAAGACTAGACATATAATTAATATTGCTCAAAAGAAGAAATTGTCAATGTTTATATTGTCCATGGATGCCGAAAAAGCAGACTCAAGCCTACTTTTCTTTTTGAAACACAAGATACTATGGGCTTTGGGTCGAGGTTTACTGGATACTACATTTAACTACCCTAAAGCACAATTCCTTAACAATAATATTATGTCAAATACCTTTACTTTATCTAGAAGATGTCGACAAGATTGTCCTATTTCTCCCTTATTATTTGCCTTGGCCATCAAACCTCTCGCTGTAGCACTAAGATCTCATTACGGAATAAAAGGAGTTGAAATCGGTACTAATGATATCTTTATATGTGGATGATTTGTTAATATATCTAACCAATCCATAACTGTCTATTCCCCCCTTGTTAAAAGCATTTAAAGGTTATAGTGATATATATCTGGTTGCAAATTGAACTATGATAAAAATATAGCTTTTCCCATTAATTTATCAGAACAGGAAAAAACATAATTAAACCATTAACACTATGCAGTAATTGGTTTAAATTCATAGGAATTCATATTGAATCACCATTTAATGAGATATTTAAATAAAGAACTACTACACACTCCTAGACAGAGTGAAAGATGATATGCAGAGGTGAAAGGACCTCCCAATATCATTAATAGACAGAATCAATGTCATGAACATTTATATTTTACCTAAATATAAGTATAAGTTCCAGTGCCTCCCTTTGAATATCCAAAAATATTATTTTAAATAATTAGATAAAGTTCTATCAGGTTTCCTTTGGAAAGGCAAAATCCCTAGAGTAAAACTTCTTATGTTTCAAGCAACATATAAGAAAGGGGGGACTGAAACTTCCTTACTTTAGACATTATTATCTAGCTTCACAACTTCAGTCTATATTAATTTGGTTACACCCGGATAAGGTTAATGTTAAATGGTTATCCATAGAACATTGGGAGATGAGTCCTGTTTCATTAAAGACTATTCCTTTTTTTTTTTTATATGTAAAAGAAGATTATCCACATTCACTAGTAATCCATTAATACTTAATACTTATGCTGCTTGTGTAAGGGACCACCACTAGAGGGCACTGTTTGTATGTTTGTTTTGTAGTTTTTGTTGGTCAACTCAGTTGAGAGTGCTCGCCTGAACCGAGGTAGCACATTAAAGATCCTATAAATAGCAGTTTGTTCTAGGAAACTGGATTGAGCATTGTATGTATGTATGTTAGTAATTATTACTGCCATATGGGCATTTTGTTTTGTGTTTGGTTTTGTTTTCTTTGAGTTTACATTTGGTTTATGTTTTATAATTATGTTTTCTAGAAGGCTCTGCATTATCTTTCTGTTCCTTGTGCTAGTGGATTCATGGAGCTGTCTTGTTTATTGATTAGTTAGGCTGTGTCTCCTCATGTGTAAGTACTGTTCTGTGTGTCCCCAGTGTTGGTCTTCCTCTTGTTTAGTTCTTTGTATGTACTGTTCCTTGCCTGTTTAGATGTGTGTAGCCACATGAGTGCTTAGCAGGTTTAGCCGCTAGTAGGTTTATCCGCTAGTAGGGTTAGCCTCCACTGCTAGTGATTTTGGTCGCTAGTAGGTTTAGCTGCTAGAGGAAGTTCGTTCCACCACCACTGTGCCAGAACAGAAAAGAGTCTGGATGAATGCCGCCCTCGATCCCTGAAAGATTGCAGGCAGTGACTGAAGGAGTGATTTGATTGTTGTCCAGGGATATCACAAGGTCTTGACCTGGGGATAAATCACCAGGGATGAACAACAGTTCCGTTTTACTCAGATTGAGCTTCAGCTGATGAGCTACCATCCAGGATGTGATGTCTGCCAGACATGCTGAGATCCGGGTGGAAACCTGAGTGTCAGAGGGAGGAAATGAGAAAATAATTTGACTCTCATCTGCATAACAGTGGTATGAAAATCCATGCGATGATATGACCTTACCAAGAGACCAAGAAGGGGACACCAGTAGAGAGTCTACGTGGGGCAGATGTAGATCCTCTCCATGTCATCTCATACGACCTATCTTCTAGGTAAGAAGCAAACCATTGCCACGCTGTTTTACAAATTCCAAGGCTTGTAAGAGTAGATAATAGAATCTTGTGGTTCACTGTGTCAAATGCAGCTGACAGGTCGAGGAGAATCAGGACAGATGACAGTTTGGCAGATTTAGCAGCATGGAGCTCCTCGGTGACTGACAGAACGGCAGCCTCTGTGGAATGTGCCACTTTGAATCCAGATTGGTTGGGAACAATCATTAAGGTTGTTCTGTGAGAGATAAAGAGACATTTGGTTATAAACAGCCCTTTCAAGAATTTTGGAAATAAAAGAGAATTGATACCGGGTGATAGTTGTTAAGTTCTGATGGGTCCAGCCAGGGTTTCTTGAGGATGGGAATAACACTTGCCTTCTTAAAAGCAGCAGGAACATGACCAGATGATATGGAATGGTTGATGATGGTTGTGGTGAAGGGAACGAGATCTTGTGAGATGGCCTGGAGCATTGTGGAAGGGATTGGGTCTAATGAACAGGTGGTGGGGTTAGATGACGAGATGATCTGCTGAATCTCATCAGATGACAGGTTGGAGAATTCTGCTAAGGGAGGGAAGGGAAGGTCCTGAGGTTCTGCCGTTGGAGTTTGGTTGGGATCGAAGGACTGGCGGATTGCTGTAATTTTCCCATAGTAGAATGTGGCAAAATCCATGTTGTGGCAAAAATGTTGTGAAGTTTGCCAGGATTTTGTGCAGAGGCTTCCAGCTTTTCTCTGTAGAAGGTAGTTTTGGCAGAAGTCACGTCACATGAGAATTTGGGGAGAATAGTCTGGTAAGAGACAAGATCTGCATCAAGCTGCGATTTCTTCCATCTTCTCTCTGCAGTTCTTAATTCTCTCCTGTTGTTGCGCAGTACATCAGATAGCCAAGTAGCAGGACAAGACGTCTTCCTTGGTTTAGATGACAGCGGGCAAAGGATATCTATGGATGAGGAGAGAGAGAAGAGGAAAGTTTTAGTCACAGTCTCTAATAGTAGAGAGGAGAAGGAGTCTGGGTCTGGGAGGGATGATAGGGCGCATGAAGACACAGAGAAAGGGGAGACAGAGTGAAGGTTTCTGTGGGTAAAAGAGACATTTTGGTGGTTAGCTTTACACAGGATAGGAAGAGTTATGGTGAAGGATACCAGGTAATGATCAGATTTATGAAGAGGAATAGTAGTGATGTCTGTGACTGGGGAAGGGCGGCAAAAAACGAGATCAAGAGAATTCCCTGCCTTGTGTGTGGGAGGGCAACTGTTTAGAGTTAAAGAGAAAGAGTTAAGGAGAGGGAGAAGGAAAGAGGGTTTGAGATTATCAGAGGGGAGGTTGAAATCTCCTAGAACAGTGAGAGGAGTGTTAGCAGAAGGAAAAAGACTAAGAATTATGTCCATTTCATCCAGGAAGTTTCCTAGAGAGCCAGGTGGACGGTAGATAACTAAGATGTGGAGGTTAATTGGAGAGGTTACCTTAACTGCATAAAATTCAAATGATGAAAAACTGTGATGAGACAGATCAATAGGTGAGAAGGACCATCTCTTAGACAACAGCAGACCCGTACCACCACCTCTGCCAGTTTCTCGTGGAGAGTGAGAGTATATATAGGCAGAGGATAGGGCAGCTGGTGTAGTTCTGAGGAGATATCCCGGTCTCTGTTACTGCCAGTAAGTCAAAAGAGTATTGGGTGTAGCTAGGACTGAGATAAAATCTGCTTTCTTTACAGCAGATTGGCAGTTCCAGAGCCCACCTACCACCAGTGGAGATGCCTCCCTGATGGTAATGCATGATGGATAAGTATCGGGCTGTATTTCTCAGCATTAAGGATGACATTAATCCTGAGCACATCTCCAACTCCATTTGCAGAAATGCAGCCCCTAACTTGCAATTAAACTCCACCATGCTTCACTGTTGCCTGCAGACATCATTATTATTGTACAGCTCTCCAGTCCTTCGGCAAATCACCTGCCTCTTGCTTCTGCTAAATATTTTAAATTTTGACTCACCAGTCCAGAGCACCTGCTGCATTTTTTTCTGCATCCCAGTTTTTATGTTTTTGTGCATAGTTGAGACACTTAGACTTTTTTCCAAATCAGAGTTTTGGCTTTTGGGCCAGAATTCTTTTATGAAGACCACTTCTGGCAAGAATTCTCTAGACAGTAGATGAATCTACCTGGGTCCCACTGGTTTCTACCAGTTTTTTCCCGATGGTACTGGTGGACATCTTCCGATGTTCACGGGAGGTCATCAAGATGTGTCTTTCATCTGCTGCATTAAGTTTCCCTGTTCCCCCACCCAGTTTTAAGCCTTCTACACACCTATTTCTTTTCAGTTAATGAATTTATGTTTAAAGCAAAAGGGTAGTCAATTTTTTTTTCTTTTTTTTTCTCATTGTTGATGCTCTGTTCTTTACACCACTCTTTTAATCTGGGCTTATTTTATTCACATATTACAATTAGTATATAACTTTTTGTCTTTTTCCCCTTTTCCTCTCTATTTGGTCTTTGCCAATTTGCACCCATCAGCTATCCAACCCCATTTTTGCAAAAACTATCAACCAGCAAGGGGTTAGATGAACATCTTCAAGGAACATTTCCTTCAAGACACAAGAATCCAGTCAATTCCATTCTTTTTACAACAAGCTAGCCCCACCCAATTAATTTACAGGATGTTACAATAGCTCTGTTCATTTTCATTATAGAAACAGGTTAGGTCTATTGATAAGATAAGTTAAAACAAGATAAGATTGCCTCCACATTTGAATAATAGATATGCCCTTGAATGAATTTTCAGCCAGGGTGCCAATCCATGGAAGAGCACACACACCCTCACACACTCATTCACACACAATGGGCAATTTGGGAATGTGAGACAATTATATATTCTTCTTACTTTCAAAGCTCTCCACAATCTTGACCCCTCTTACGTATCTGATCTTCTTCATATTCATGTTCCCTCTCGCTCTCTCAGATCTGCCTCTTCTCTCCATCTCTCTGTGCCTTCTGCTCGTCTCTCCACCATGGGACAGAGGGCTTTCTGTTACTCTGCTCCCCGGCTCTGGAACTCTTTACCACCAGAAATCCGCAACATTGATTCACTGTCTCTCTTTAAATCCAAACTCAAATCTTACCTGTTTAATCTTGCTTACCCACCTTAAATCCTTCCTGCCCTCTCTCTTGCACAGTTTCTCTTTTTTTGTTGTTTTCTTGTTGGTATATTTTGTTTGTTTTTGTTTGTCTTGTTTCTACGTGCCTTTATGTAACTTTTGTACAGTGTCCTTGAGTGTTTGAAAGGTGCTTAGAAATAAAATGTATTATTTATAATTTTTTTTAAAGAATATATATTTTTTAATATTTAAAATGTGTATGAGCAATGTGGTCAGTACCACTTTATCATCTGCACACATTTTATACATTCTTATACACTGAAAATAGCTTATACAATTGTAAATATTGGTATCTGGAGAACTGTAGTGTTTATTTTTGTACAATACACATGAGCTACTTCTGCAATTTGTTTGCATCTACGAATGTATCATGATTCACGACCTGTCTGCCCTGTTTTTCCCCACGCTGTCACTTTCCCATGTGCTCACGTTTTCCCTAGCCCATCATGTGTCCTTTCCAACGCTTTCGTTTCCGCCTCGTCTGCACACCGGTCTCACATTCCTTGCTGATTACTCCAGCACTTAAGCACGTGCTTTAGGTCAACTTTCACGCGTTTTTTGTTTCATAGTTTTCACGTTGCCAAATTTGCTTTGATTCCTTGTTATCTCATTTTTTGTCTCTCGATTTGGATTGTCGCCTGGCTCTTTGATTGCCCGGTTTTGGTCCTGCACATGCCTTTGACTATGGCTTTCTTGATTGTTGCCTCGCTCTCTGAAATCTTCTATATTGATCTCCCTCCCCCTTTTTGACTATGCCTTTTTGTTTCACGTTTATCTGTTGCCGCGCTCTTTGATTTCCCGGTTACCGAACTTGCGCTTCCCTTTTGGACTACTGCTCTCTTTTTGCAATTTGGCTCTGACACCTCGCTGACTGACCCAGTTTTTGATCCATGCTCTCCTCTCACGCTGCAGTCACTCATCTGCTCTTGAATTCCTCTCGTTCTGCTCCGCTCCATGACAGAATAATCCAGACAGCAAAATGAGTCCAGCATACTGTGATTACCTGAGATCAGCTCTGGAGAGCCAAGGCACTCTTCTCAGAGCAAACCAGCAGGAGCTTCTTAGCACCCAACAAACCATCGCTGGTGTCATGACCTGACTCCGTCAGCTCCAACTCTCTCCTGTTCAAGGCAGAGATCTTAACATGCAACAATAACCATGCCTACCTGTCCCTCCCCCGTCCCCACCCATGAAGGGGATCCAGGCCCCTGTCACAGGCACATGTCCCACCATCCTCTACCAGTGCTTGTTGATCTTCGAGCCGCAGACCTCCACCTTCACCACAGAACCCTTGTTGTTCCAACTTTGAGGACTTCTCTAAGGAGATGAGGAGGGTGTCTTACTGTTCATGTCAAGGCAAAGAGGCTGGATGTAAGCAACTGAAGCTCCACCAAGGTTTTTGCTTGGCTTATGACTTCGCCATAGCGTTCCGGACACTGGCTCTCTCAAGTGGTTGGAACAATCAGGCATTGTGCAACGCATTCTCCAAGGGCCTGTCAGAGGCACTTCAGAACGAACTAGTCTCCCTGGAGCTTCCCTCCTCGCTCCAACAGCTCATGGATCTGGCTGGCTGGGTGGATTTGCGTCTTCGGAGACCAGCCAGGATAACACCACAAAAGATCAAGCCTCACTCACCAAGAACATGCGAACACAAGAGACCCATGTAACTGGACAGGACCTGCATCTCACCAGAGGAGAGGCATTACTGCCGAGTGGAAGAAGCCTGCTTCTAATGAGAGAAATTGGGTCATCTACTTAAGAGCTGCCCAGTAAAGAGGAGGAGCCCTCACGTTCAGCTCACATTCAGCCTCACATTCTCCCTGTCTCCCTTGTCCACGGACAACGGACCCACCTGGTACAATCACTGATCGACTCAGATTCAGCCCGGAACATAATAAACGCAGCCTCAGCCAAGGCTCTGGGAATTCCCTCGCTGCCTTTGGAGAGCCACATCAAGGTCCAGGCCATCGATGGGATCAATCACAGGACCCCTCTTCTCGGCTGAGGGTCTCGGGCAACCTTTACATCTTTACATTGACAATACTGTATCTTTGGCTCATTTGAACAATTTATACAAAAGTTTAACATTCCCAGGACACATTTTTATAAATATCTACAGCTGAGGAAATCTCAGCCACATTATATATACTTAAAGGCAAACGGGAAAATGATATACAAGAACAAATCTCAGATAAACTGTGGCAAAAGATAATACATAGAATTTACTCATCAGTCTGCCTCAAACACAGTTATTCATTTAAAAATTGTTCACCGGCTTCACTGGTCCAAGGTAAAACTAGCAAAGATTAGAAGATTCTAAAAAAAGGCAAGACCTAAAACTGAACCCTGTGGAACACCAAACTCCACTAGAGAACATGCAGAATAATCACCAATTAAATCTACATACTGATAATGATCAGTCAAATAGGATCTGAGCCAGGAGAAGGCTGTTCCCTTAATTCCTACTACATTTTCTAATCTCTGAAGGAGAATAGTATGATCAATGGTGTCAAAAGCTGCACTGAGGTTGAGTTACACAAGTATAGTGACGCAAGCGTGTTCAGAGGCCAATAGCAGGTCATTTACTACTTTAACAAGTGCTGTCTCTGTGTTGTGATGAGGCCTAAATCCTGACTGATACAGTTTGTGTATGCTATTTCTATGTAGATATGAGCATAGCGGCTCTGCTACTATTGTTTCCAGAATTGTAGAGATAAAGGGGAGGTTTAATATCGGCCTGTAATTGGATAGCTGACAGGGGTAGAGGTCAGATTTCTTAATATATGTTTTAATAACTTCTAATTTAAAATATTTTAGGACATACCCACTGCTGAGTGAAGAATTAATTATTTTCAACAGGGGTACTCTCTGGCACTATCTGTTTGAGGAAACCCTGTTGGAAAAAAATGTCGGTATAGTAGAATCTAATACACAGGTTGATGATTTTGCAGAAGAGATGAGTGAAATTAGTTCATTCTCTTCAAAGGGAGTAAAGTATTTTAGGTTCTGATCTGTCATGATTAGCTAAATTTTATGCCTAATATTTACAATTTTGTTATTGAAAAAGTTCAAGAAGTCCTCACTACTGCATTGAGTTGTTGTGGAAATATCTGCAGTCCACAAGGTCTTATTTATAGTTAATTTGGCTACAGTATTAAATAAAAATCTAGGGTTATTTTGCTATTTTCTATAAGAGTGGAGGGATACGTTGATCTAGCTACACTAAGAGCTTTTCTGCAGGATGCTCTCCTTCCATGCTATTTGAAATATTAACAATTTAGTTTGACGGCATTTATGTTCTAATTTACGAGTGGTCTGCATGTGCGCATGTGATCATTATATAAGGGAGTGATTTTCTTATCTTTACTAATTTTTCTTTTAACTGGAGCAACATTATCTAAGGTATAACAAAATGTCGACTCTAAATTTTCAGTCGTCTGATCAAGTTCTGTGGGGTCAGACAGTGATCCAATCAAAGTTGATAATGCTGGGAGATTATTGAAAAACCTCTGTGTGGTAGTTGATGTGAATGTACGTTTAATGTGGTAGCGCAGCGCTGTGTGTAAATTTATTACTATGACGCACTTTAATTGAGACAAGATAGTGATCTGAGATAACTTCAGACTATTAATTTCTTATACTTAATCCAAAGAGTATTATTAAATCTAAAGTGTGACCTGCTTTATGCGTGGGTCCAACTACACACTGATTTACTCCTACCGAGTCCAGTATGGACATAAATGCTGTTCTCAGACGGTCTTCTGGATTCTCAAAATGAATATTAAAGCCTCCAGCAATTAATGCTTTGTATACAGAAAAGACTAGGTTTAAGAGAAAATCTGCAAGTTCTCCAAGAAACTCAGAGTACGGCCCTGGGGGTCGGTAAATGATAATTAGCGGAATCGACTGAGCAGACTTGTATTTGTAGCTACACTTGTTACAGTATGTTACTATAGAGAAATTCAACTGCATTAAATTAGTGTACAAGGTTTTGTACGATAGTCAGAGTATTATTGTAAATAAATGCGATGCCTCCTCCTCTACCAGTTAGCTGAGGTTGGTGTATGTACTCCAAACACTGAACAAGCTGAATATTAACCATTTTAGCATACCTGAGTTGGAGCTGAATTCCATTTGTTGTTCTTAGACAAAGAAACTTGCGCGTTCTCCAAAAATCGCAAAAAACGTAAAAACACGAAGCCCAATAGTATTAAAACGTAAAAGCTAATTACTATTAATATTATTATTGTATAAACAGAAAAAGCTGTATAATTTATACACTAATACAAATGTGAAACTTTCACGGCAATGATACAAAAACAGGAAGCTGAATTATTGGTTATTGGAAGTTATTGGGCCTTCAGGCATTAAGATGGAACCTGCCAAGCCCTAAGCCATGACAAACTGGCCCACGCCCACCTCACAGCAGGAACTCCAGAGGATCCTGGGGTTCGTTAATTTCTACTGTTGCTTCATCCGGGGTTAAAGCTCTATTGCTGCTCCCCTAACAACCCTCACTTCTCTCAAGACTTTTTTTTTTTTTTTTTGCTAGAACCTGGAATCCGAGAGAGCCTTCACTGAACTTAAGAAGCGTTTCACATCTGGCCCTATCCTCTCCATCCTGGACCCATCACACCAGTTTGTTGTGGAGGTCGACACTTCCAGCATGGCGGTAGGGGCAGAGGTGGAAAGTAACGAATTACATTTATTCACGTTATATAAACCAGAGAGAGACGCGGGAAAGAGGAAACAGATTGAGATTTTGGCGTTTTGATATTTAGTTGTGTATTTTTGTAAAGCAATGCAAACCTCATTATTTCATCACTTAATGACTGGATCTAGTTCTTTCTGCCATATACCACCATTTCCATACAGTTTAAAATAGAACCCTGAACCATTCTTTTGCTGTACGGCCCAACCCTA